>SBIQ01000026.1:0-62868 GCA_014805555.1 Astathelohania contejeani | reverse complement strand
TATGAGCCCGTCTTTTAAACTCCTCCTCACTAACCTCACAGGAGAATTTTTCACAGAAGAAATCACGAGCCTTCTTCCACCCACCACGAGGCATTCTACCTAACCGAGTCCGTACTGCTTTCGAGAGATCTCTAGGCCACTCCTCGAGTGCAGAATCTACACTGTCGAGAATAGATCGTAAAACGATCATGCGAGAAGATGGTTGGACTTGATTAGAGGCTATTACTTCGCTGACTGCCATCGTAGGCTCAGACCCTTCCGCCACGTGCTCTGTTTTTAGGGATTTTTTGTTTTTGTATCTAGAGCTCGATTTTTTTTTACACCCTTCCATAATTGTTTATAAATATATAGACATAACAAATGATAAGAACAAAATATGATAGGCTGTATTATATAAAAGGATATCATGAAATCAGATCACAGAATATTAAAGAATATGAGCATATGGTATGTATAAAAAAATGACAAGTCAAATAAATTTATAGAAATAAATTTACTGCGAAACATATAACAATTATTATATAAGATATAGTTGCTAATTCTTTTATTTAAATTGAGAATATTTTTAATAGTATTATTGTTTAACTATTATTTTCTTTTGGTTGAAATAGACATCCAGTTCCGCTAGCTTTATTATGATTGTTGATTGCTTTCTAAACAACATTAATCGCCTTCAATTCAAACTTAATGTTTCTTCGATGCTCCAGAGAAATGGCTTCGAATATCTTTTTAGGCACAGTCTATTTGATATATGCTTCCATTTGGGCTGTAATCCCTAGCTTTTTTAAATATTTTCTGTGGTATTTAATCACCACACCTTTCCATATTAGCACATATAAGATTACCTTGATGTTGGCCTTATATAATATTTAAACTAATTTGCAAAAAAATCGTTTTTCGCTTTTTTTAACTTTTACTAAGATGACCATATTTTCTCTTTTATCATAAATGAATATATTAAGTCAATTATATTTAACTAGGCTTTCAATTCTAATATCAACTTTAATCTTAATCGTATTATTTTCAAGGATCTCTTAGACTGAGTGGCCTTTAAATTTTTTAAATTTTTGGGAAGCCGTGTTTATTCAGTGACAAAATTGGATGCATCTCAACACCTAATTATGCTTTTAAGTATGATCATGGTCAATATACAATCACATCTTGTTGCCATGTGAATAAAAGTATTTTGTAGGGCTACAATGCTGAAATAAATGAGCAGTTTCCCCATAGAGACATTTTTGTCTTGGCTGTACGATATTATACTATAGGACGTAGTTTATTATTTTCATATGTCATCTAAGTAAAAGATGCTTTTAAATTAGCATGCTTATTTGAAGAGCTCTTTACACCTTCTCATGTAATTTTTTATTATTAATCTTGCTATATATTGAATCACGTTGAAGATTTATAATACTATTTACATAGATATTTCCTAACGAGTATCTCTATTCGAAATAATGTTTGATAAAAACACACATGTTTTTTTTGCGTCACTCTTCAGCCTAAACGATTGCTGCTCTTCTAGATAATATATCTTTGAATTTCTTCAGTATTAACCTAGAAAAGCATACATTCGCTACATATATCTACACTATGACAACTTATTTGCATATTGTTTGTGGAATAAAATCTTTCTACACAACTAAGTTTCTGTTGCACGTTGAGCTTCATCAAAAAAAAAGCGTAATTTTTGATTAGGCGTGGCAAAATAAAAGCAGCCTCAAAATATTAAAAGTCAATATGATTTGCAATAATAAAAAAGGCATGCTCATAATAGCTTAATATATATATTTGTGTTAAAATTCAAATGCATAGCTTGTTTCTTCCATTATCATTTCCTCAAACAACCCTTTTTGTGATGTTACTACCTCTATGTTCTTTAATGTATAGGCATTTATAAACAACTGCGTATTTGATTACACGTGCTGTATAGTTACAGAAAGGACCGTTTGTTGCGATTGATATCTAACCTAATGAAAATGAAGAATTATTCAGCCTTCTTAACTATACCACCTATTACAACATTATCGTTAGAGTAGAGTTTAAGATTATCTATAAACAGAAAATGATTAGTATGCGATATTTCTTCTACATGCACTATCACCTTCGGTTTCTTTCATTAAAAATTAGGTTTATCGGATCGATACATAAGACTAAGAGAAGTAGACTACGCCATTGTCTCGTAGTATACTACTTTTTACTTTTTTTGATAAAATAGTCTCAAGGCTAGCTTTGACCTTCAAGTTCTACTTGAAGATAATTGTTTTAAAAAGCATGCAATCCATTCCTATAAAACTAATTTAGATTTACAGGTTACTAAATACTCATATTTAGCATAGTCAAATGCTTTTTTAACATATACACGTCACCTCAAGCGAGTGGTCCTATTTCCATTTATAGCAAGATTTAGCATACATGGACTACTCTTATGCTTCTTAGACTTTTTTTACTGTGCAAAACAAGTTTTTTGCAAGTAATTCCCAGTAGTCAACTTCTAAGTGCATGGTTTTAGTTGCACACTAGTAGTGAGCTTGTAGAGGTTATATATACAGGTAATAAGCCTGATGTTTCTGCCTTTAGTAAGAATATCATATGGGATTGAATATGTAATCCCATAATAAAATTACTCAGCTTATATTCTCCTCTAAGTATATATTTATTATTAATTCATATAGATGCTTGTGCAGCGATGATACGTGGTTAATAACAAATATAATATCAGCAGCGACACCATTTCAATTTAATAAGTGTTTGATGATGCCATCAAATTCTTTGAAGGTTTGGAAGTTAATTGTGTGTTTAGATTTCGGCAAGCAGTGGACTAAATACTTTTTATGATTTTTAGTAAACACATTGGGTTATAGTCGCATTTTAGGATGTTATTCTTTTATTTTTTTCACATACACCTCGCGCACAATTTATGATTGCGAAATATCCTTCGATAGAACATTTCCTTATATAATTGAAACATTGTTTCAAAGCCTTTATCTTTTACGTTTACCGTACATTTTTAACTTCTTACTTATACTCATATTAATTCTTTTAGAGAAACAATAGTTTTAATTAATATATGAAGTTTCTTAAAAATTATATTTAATTTTCTCATTTGTCTTTCTGCTTCTATTGCTTCTGTGCCCAAAAGCTTATTTTCCTCCTAGAACTTATTCAATAGTGCGAAGGAACTGCTTAAAGTACTTATTTTATTATTTATATTTTTGTACAATAGAGAGTTTGGCTTTGATTTTATATAGGTCGCTTTTTAATAACACTACTGCACAGTTTGAAAATTTTATGCAGCATCATGAATAGTTCTTAGTGGGTTGGTGATAATATTTTCTCATGCGATAAAGTTATTGACTAAAAGTATATTGCTATAAACTTTTACTTTTAGTGTTTTCTGTTGCTTTGGAATTCTGTTATTTTTGAATAAAATTTATTTCATCATGAAATTTAGGTGTTAATTCGTAGTACACAGATGAAACCAAAAGCGAATATGATCGTAGTTCTTAGGCATTAACATATTATCTCGACTAATTAGTCATGAGTTATCTAATAGGCTCACTCGTTTCGTTAAGTGAGTTTGCCCCTTTAATTTTTCTTCCCAAATCTTGTAATAGAACTTCTCACAAAAGGAATCTAGACCTTGTCTTCATTCACCTTAAGGTATACTACCAAACCGTGTCTGTACTGCTCCATAGGCGTCTTTCGGCCAGCGCTCTATTGTGAATCCTCAAAAAAAAAAAGGATAGTTCTCAGCATCGTTATTCGAAAAATAGACTGGCTTGGTTGACTCATCATAACTTTTTGTGTTGGATGCTTTTACAGGCGATTCCATTCATATTCGTGTTTCGATAAAAGATACTTTTCGATTTCGTGCTTCGGAACTTATATTGTGTAATTACTTCCATTCTCTATACGTTTTCTAAGATTATATTATGATTTTTTTCGGATATTCGTGCCGAATCAATCAACTAATATAATGTTTTAATGAATAGTATATAATGCGAACTAACTTATTAGTTTATGGCTATATTTTTGATTTGTTTGAATTAAAAATATTATCGCATGTTGTATTTTCTTTCAATATTATATGCTTTAAATGAAAACTAGATAATGATAAATGAAGAAGCATAATGCATATAACCAATATTATCGTTAATATATTATGTATAATATTTGCGTTCATATCAGATCTACTGTTTTCTAATAATTTAGAGTGTATGGTATTTATATTTATTTTAAAATGACGATATACAGCAAATATTGCAAAGATATTTTATAAATGATGCATTAAAATATTATGAAAAATTTATACAAACTAAATTTTAAAAATATTTGTTATTCAATGAAAGAATGCATGCATGAGGTAAGAATAATTACAAAAGTTTTTATAAGAAATATAATAGCTTCATTTTTTATTAACTCTATTAATCAAAAATAAATTCATTTGATTTATCTGTATATTTTACATAAAATATTCTATATTTTTTTAATGAGGTTATAATTGTATTCTAATGTTATATAGTGATGATATTGAATGATATCATAGTGTAAATTCAAAGCAAAACAAATTAAAATTATAAAACTATTGTAGTTTAATATATTTATAAATGTTGATAGTAGATTCTATTGATTTGTTCCTTAATTTAAAAGAAAATAATAATTTGAGGTATAATATAAGTATTATAATTTGCTTCAGTCAAAGTAAGTATACATATTTAAAGACAAATCGAGAGATAGAAGATTTAAATATTTATAAATTTTATCATCAAAAATATAATTATGATAAGAATAAAGATCTTTGACGATTTATAATGTCTTAAATTATCTCTATTGACTATTTTTATAATGGAATGTTCTGTGAAGCTCTAAATTGAGTGCAGTTATTTATTAACAATTTTTTCCATTGGCTTCTCATACCGCTGTTAGTCAAAGGTTATATCGTCTATCAGATTCAATTCAGAAAGCAAGGCAAGTGTCCTTAGCCAGGCGTTTTTAGCGTCAAACTAGAGCACTTTTATCAATTAAGCATCATTCGTAAGTATCGTATAGAATCGTGTAGTTGACTTGCTTGTAGTCCTCTTACTTAGTTATCCCAATTTAAACAGAAAGTCTGTGCGTTGCCTTAATTTAATCTAGTTAAGGTCTGGCTTTAATTTTTTTATTTTTTAGTTTCTCCAGATGCGCTTGTTTTACTGTAAATAGAAAGTAAGATATTTACGTGAGTGTAAATTTAATAATAAGTGCATTAACCAAATGCCATATATGTGCAAAACTTTATGGGTTTTAACTAACCTTTGAAACTCTCACTTTTTGGGAGAAATGGAAAAAATTGGTGAGTTAACCATCTACAAAACACATACACATATATAAAAAGATATGGACATATGCTTATTTGCATTTTTCCAGCAATTTCTGACACTCAAAACTACTAGTAAATTTGCATCCTAATGTAATGTCGTTTTGAACGATTTTTCATTATAATCGATATTATTTAAAAACAACACTATATTTTATTATAATAATATTGAGTGTTTTTTAAAAAAAACCTTAATATATATATGATTATAAAAAACTAAAATGTAAAAAATTATTTTTTGTAATATCTGTTTATATACTTTTAACAATCGCATAAAATATCTTTTTTATTTTTAATAATAATGCAAATTGATTTATTCGCTATTTATTACACTTTATTTTTTTCTCAATTTATACAATTTGCAGACCATCGTGATTTATAATCACAATTTAATAAACTTAATATCATTAATCATAAATTAATTTATATTGTTTATTTGTTTTCATAAAAGTATGTTCTTATATAGTATCAATACATATTTTCTTGTTCATTTTCGTACATATATCAGACTGAAATTAAATTAAATCGAATCTACATTAAAGGCACATTTTTCAGTAAAATAATCAAATATTATATTATTCGTGTTCTTGATTCATAAAAATACGGCATTCTTTTCGTCAAATAGTTAAATATTTAACATTTTTGGTTCAATACAAGTCAATCACATGGAATAGGAATCACCACAAAAAATATTTTTTTATATGAAGAATTATATCTTTCTACAATTATAGCTAAGTCTATATTTTATTATGATTAATCAATCTAATTTATAGAGCATTGTTTATAATACCTTTTAGTGTTATTATTGTTTATACATTACCGTTATAAAAATTTCGAAGTATTTGCAAACAGATATTCGATATAATTTAATTAAATAATATCCGATTTAAGCAATAATTTTATTGTTATTGAATTTAACTTTTAAATTGATAAATTAATGTATAATATAATGCTTACGTTTACTAAAGATTAAAGAATATTCACTTAATAAAAATATTACTATTTATGCATATAATTATAATTTTTTGAAGAACTATTTACTTGTGCTAATATGCCGAAAAATCAATGGTTATCGTAATCTATACAGCATAACCTGCTAGTTATAAATGATTTTTAAAATACGATGACTAAATAAAATTAATTGCATGCTTTTTTTAAGCTTTACATATATTTTTTAATCTAATTTTAATATAAAAATATTTCAAAATATCACCTCATACTTTTTTTTAAATATGTACACTCTAATTATATCTTTGCCTATGTTTGCGATAATATTAAAGCTCTGATGCGTTTATGATGTTTTTTTCTATTACATTTTACTCGTGGGTAACTTATTTTGTGTAGCCTAATCGTGTGCAATAAAAACTCGTTTCCTTAGCATTTCTATCATTATATTCTTATTTGTAAATAAAGAATTCAATTATCTATAAGTATCGAAAGATACGTTGTATTAAATTTTTGATTCAAATATTTGTAACCTTTTGTTATTTTATGTAAATTGTCGACTCTTTTCATTAAGCAAAGGGTGAATAATAGAAAAATCGCCTGCTTAATATTACACCCACTTTAAATTTTTAATAATATTAATATGAATTCTACTTTGATTTTTATATTAATTTTAAAATAATTAGTTTAAATAACATTTATGTATATATATAGAATTGATTAGGTTATGCAATTCAGCAAATATTTGTGCTTAACATTATTAAATTTTTCATGTCATCTATTTATGATGCTTTTGATATATGATTATTTTTTGTTAAACACATGAGCATCTGGCAACAATCTGTATTATAAGCTCAGTATACGGGGATTAATGATATAAAAGCCTTAGGATCTATAAGGAAACTATTGAATATATCTAATAAAGTCAAAACAATAAAAACCATCCGTCTCGACTGTTTCACAGAACCGATCACAAACATATTAAATCCATTTCTTTTTGTTATAATCGTTAAGGTGCTCGCATAAAGCAGGCAGATTATGGCTGAGACGCTGCGTTCGGAGATAGTCAAAGTTAGGCTGAGTATTTTTAAAAACTGATACCCATTCGGGCCATCATAAATGATGACTTAAAGATAGAAATCACTATGATGGGGATGTCGGTATCGTAAAGCAAAATGTTTAATGAAGTTTTCGTGTTGTTACCACACTAAACCAAAGCCTGTGTAAAGTAGGGTCGCGCTGAAACGCAAGAACGACAGAATGGATATAATATAAGAGAGGAAATGTTTATAATAATTTAAACGAAATATGGTGATTTACCTAATAGAAAGTGCGTATGACTAGCCCAGTATAAATAAAAATTTTTAAGCTTGAACTAATAAATAAACTTTGTTCGTAACAAAAGAAGGTAGATGAGTATCATGACTTGTTCTTTTCAATTTTAAATTTGTAATTATTCAAAATTTGTGAGATATCCAATTTTTAATTTTAATTTTCTACTTACAAGATTTACGTCTACATTTATAGTATGCTTATAAAATTTCAGCATCGAATCATTATACTATAGTTATTCTCGACTGATTGAAAGATATCGTATTATAGCTTTATTGAAAACATATAATAAATTCCTCTTATTGGCGACATATCATATGTTGATAATTTTAAATAGGTTTTAATGTATTAAAAATATATGCTTGTGAATAAATTCTTGATATCAGCAATATCTGATTCTTTCTGATCAAAAATTTTTAATAGCATTGTTTAATTATTTATAATTAATAATAAATTATTTTTGTTTTATTTAAATGTAGTTATATTTAATAGTATTACTTTTGATATTATTTTCCTTTGACCTGCGGTAGACATCCAATTCCGCTAGCTTTCATAAGAGCATCGACTGCTTTCTCAACAACACTCATCGCTTCCAATTCATCCTCAATACTTCTTCGATGCTCCAGCGAGATGGTTTCAAGCGTCTTTTTAAGCACAGTTGATTGAATATATGCTTCTATTTTGGGTGTAATTCCGAGCTCTTTTAGATAGCTTCTGTAATATTTAGTCACAATACCCTCCCATGTTAGCACATATGGTATTATCTTAGTTTTTGCTTTATATAGTATTCCAAGCTCGTTTGCAAGAAGGTCATATTTTCTTTTTTTTTCAACCTCAACTTGCTGCAGGTTATCCTGGCTCGTGATACCGATCTCAACTAAGATGACCATATTTTCTTTCTTATCGTAAATAAATATATCAGGTCGATTATGCTTGACTAGGATATCGGTTCTAATCCTAGTATCAACTCTGATCTCAGCCAGATAATTTTAAACGATCTCTTGGACTGAGTGGCTTCTAAGTTTCTTTGTTTTTTTGAAGCCGTATTTATTCATTAATAAAAGGTGGATGCATCTCAACACCTCATTATTTCTTTGGGTATAATTATGGCCAAGTATTCGATCACATCCTGTTGCTAAGTGATCGATGGTTTTTTTTTTCTTGGCCACAATGCTGGCATGAATGAGCGGATTCTCCCCAGAAAATATTTCTATCTTGATGTGAAAATATAGCGCTTCAGCACATGGGTTATTATTCCCATGTGTCATCCAAGTGGAAAAGTCTTTTAAATTAATTTGGTCATTTAAGCGCGCTCTATACAGCTTCTCATATAGTTTTTTATTATTAATCTTGCCGTATAGTGAGTTACGCTGAGCATTTATAACACTCTTTACAGAGACGTCTTCCAGAGAGTATCTCAACCTAAGATAGTTTTTGATGAGAGACAATTGTGTTTTTTCTTGCTCCTCGACTTTTAGGATCGCTGCTATTCTGGATGATATATTTTTGTATTTCTCCAGCGTTTTCCATGGTTGAAAAAGCATACATTCGCTCTTCATTTCTACACTATGAAGACCTCTCCCCATTTCGTTTCGTGGGAGATGAAGTCTTTCTTTACACCCAGGCCTAAGAAGCACGTTGTGCTTTATTAGGGAAAGGCGTACTTCCTGATCAATCGCAGCAAAATTAGCAAGTTCAAGGTGTTGAAGCCCAATATGATAATCAATAAGAGAGATGGCATGCTCATTAATTGCTTTAGATAAATTTTTTGCGTTAAGGTTAGAGTTGCATAACCTATCTACTCTCATAATCATTTCCCTCTTCACCTTCTCAAACGACTATCTTGCAATATTACTGCATCTATTCTCTATGATTCCTAGGTATTTATAAACACCTGCATCATTACGTAGACGTGCTGTTTCTTTACAGAGAGGGTCGTTCGTTGCAGACTTGTCGCGGTTAATTTCTAGCCCAATGGCAGTGAAGAATGACTCAGCTTCCTCAACCATGCTACCCATTACGATGCTGTCTTTAGAGAGGAGTTTAGGATTGTCTATGAAGAGAAGGTGATTAGTAGCATGCGATGCTTCTTCTGCATGCACTACCACCTTTGGGTATCTTTCATTGAGCCTACGGCTCAATGGATCGATACATAAGACGAAGAGAAGTGGACTAAGGCTATCGCCTTGTAGTATTCCTCTCTCAATCTTTTTTGAAAAGATTGTCTTAAGACCAGCTTTAACCTCCAAGTTCCACTTGGAGATAATCTCTTTAAGAAAACATGTAATCCATTTTAGTAAACCTAGTTTGAATATATATGCCATTAAATACTCATGGTCGACGGAATCAAATGCTTTTTTAACATCTATCCACGTCGCCTTAAGTGAATGGCCATATTCCCTATTGATGGTAAGATTTAGCATGGCCTGTTCTTTTGCTCCTTGGACTCTTTTAACCGTGCCCAGTTGGTTTTCCGCTAGTAGCCCTCTGCGCTCAACCTCTAGGTGCATGACCTTGGCCACACACTTAGTAGTGAGCTTATAAAGGTTAGACATGCAGGTAATTGGCTTGAAGTCACTGCCTTTACTAAGAGGGGGATTAAATAAGTAATCCCACGGTAAAACCACTCGTCTTGTGCCTTACCTTCTAAGCATATATCTTTTATTATTTCATATAGGTGCTTGTGCACTGATGATATATGCTTAATAAAGAAATCGAAGATACCATTAACACCAGCAGCTTTCCAATTAGCCAAGTGTTTGATGATGTCCTCAAATTCTTTGAAGGTTGAAAAAGTGGTTGTGTACTCATATTCGGGCAAGTATTCGACTAAATACTTTTTATAATTTTTATTGGTCACATTGGGTTTTATCCACATTGTAGACCAATATTCTTTTATCTTTTTCACGTCCACACCGTGTACCATTTGAGATTCCCCCGATAGCCTCCGGTAGAACCTTCCCCTATATAGTTTGAAACATTGGTTTTCACGCGTTCGCTCTTTGCGTTTGGCGTACATCTCCAATTTCTTACTATATATCGGATCGATTATTTTAAAGACACAATAGCTTCCGTTAGGTCGTGAGGTTTTACAAAAGTTTGATTTAATTTTCTCATTATCCTTTTGGCTTCTATTATTTCAGTGCCAAAAAACTTGCTCCTGTCCTTCGACTTATTTAAGAATGCGATAAAGCTGCTTAAGGTACTTATTTTATTATTTATCTTTTCGTACCATGGAGATTTTGGCTTTGGCTTGATAGAGGCCGCCTCTTGGTAACACCACTGCACAGTTTGAAGAATTCTTGCAACATCGCACATGTTTCCGGGTGGGTTTGTGACAATGTGTTCTCCTGCTATATGGTTCAAGGCTGAAAGTATATCTCTATTAACCTTTACTTCGGGTATTTTCCGTGTGCCTTTAAACTCTGTTATTGTTGGATTTTATTCTATTTATTTAATTTTGAGTTCCTGGTACACAGATGAAACCAGAAGTAAACTAGGTTGTTGTTCTTGGACATTAACTCTCCTCCTCTTGCCGGTTGGAGACGAGTTATCTAATAAGCTTTCCGGCTTATTAAGTGAGCCCCCCCTTAAATTTTTCTTCCCCATCCTCACAGAAAGAATCTCGAGCCTTTTTTCAGCCACCTCGAGGCATTCTACCAAACCGTTTCTGTACTGCTTCGAAAACGTCTCTAGGCCAACTCTCTATGTCAAATCGACAGAGAGAAGGATTGTTTTAAGATTGTCATCCGAAAAGCAGATTCGGGCGGCTCGTCAGAAATTTGATTGCTGGTCGCTTTAACAGGCTCTATCCGTTCTCCTGCGTGCTCCGCTTTAAAAAAATTTTTGATTTCGTGCTCCGAAGACCGACTTTGTGTAAACCCTTCCATTAGCTTATCTTGTTATATAATAAATAATTTTTTAATATAATGAAAATTAATTTGGCTGTTTATTGAATATATTTATAACCTTTATCACTTATCTTGTTTTTTATGGTCTTAAACGATTAAAATTATTAATTTCTTCGTTATTTATTTATATAGATAGTAATAAATTAACAGAAATATAATATTTAATTCAATATGAGTTCATTTTATTATTATTTTCATCAAGTGTTAAATTAATTTATAGAAACTGATGGTTGCATTCACTTACGATTTAGCACGACTTTAAAATATATATTCATATATTCTCTAAAATTATATTATTCATATATAGACATTGATTATTTTAAATAATTATGAAATGATTGCAATCTTGCTTATTTATAAATGATTAGTAAATATAAAAATACCAATTTTAATTTAGAAAACAAAGAGATAATTTATTGTATTATTTTTGCAATTTTGACATAATATAAGATTCTTTAATACATTATATAAGTATTGATTTATAATAGAGAACCATTTTTAGTGTAATTTTTTATGTATGTAAACATACCATAATAATCACAATAATACGATAATTAATTGAGTAAATTTATTTTAAAAATATAAATATTATTTTTTGCAACACAAATACAATGTTTTAAATCTAATATGACGATTGTTATATTATATTTAATAATAAAATGTTAAATTTTATCAAGAACAGGGTACATATTATATTTAATCAGTTTATTATGATTAAATAATCAATATTAAAATATATGATCTACAATTGAACTGCAAAACATAATATGCGTTTATAGATTTACGTTTATCAATACAAATAATCAAAAGCATATTAGGGTAAACAAATCATGAAAAATAAATAATAATCTAAATATTTCTATAATCGATTTCATTTTAAAAATAAAATATAACAATGTTTTAGGTTTTTATTTTGTGAAATGAAAACTTAAATAAATGATAAAGTATGATATATTATGTTGAAATATCAAAATTTAAGATATAAATATCGCGAATGTTATTATTTCATAATAAATTCTTTATGATATAGCTATTAATTATACTTTTTGGTATTACAAAACATTTTCACAATAACGTAATATAAAAATATAGGATATATAATTTTAGTATCATGCAATTATCTCGAGAATTGGTTAAATATTTAGTATAATAGTCAGTTGATAAACGTCAATTGAAATATAAGTCAATTGTAAAATAATAAACATCAAAATTTTGTTTTACATATGATGAAATATTATTAAATAAATACAAAATATAGCTTTATTATTGATATATAAAATAAATAAATTAATATTCAAAATTTAGTTGATTTGGTTGTTCCTGTTATAATTATGTCGTTGTTTAAAATAATCGTGCGCGTCATCAAATATTTAAAGTGTAGGCAGACAATTTGTATTTAGGTATAAAATTGTACTTAAAATTTTATAATAAGAATTCATAATCATAGTACTATAAAAAATTTCATTGAATTTTATTAATTTTTAATTTACTCGTAAATACCTAAGATATTATATCAATTAACAATAAACTATGTATGAAAATGAAACTAAAAATGGGATGTTAAATAACTTTAATAGACTTATCAAATGTATTTTTTATCACAAACAATTTAGTATTGTATTTAAGAAAAATATAAATAATTAACTGGATAATAACTTTTTGATATGGTTTAGGAAAATTAATATAAATATTAAATAATTAGGTATGTTTGACTAATTATTTGTATAAATTTATATAAAAGTTTATTTTCTTCTTTATCATACATCTGATCACAATTTATTCGTTTTCTAATGATACTTTATATTTATAATTTTAGCAAATTATTATACGATGTTTTTAATGTTGTTTCATAAACATATTGTACAATAACCTTGTTTAAAATATATTTTACAGATTAGGATAAAATTTATAAAATTATAACTAGATAAACTCAAAAAAATATGTGAAAAAAGTTAGGCATGTAGAAAAATAGTTATAACGAATTCATAATTGAAAAAAAAAATACATTATTATCGTTTAATATTGAAATACATGTGTTAAATATGTATTTTTTTATATATGTACTCAATAGATCACATTACATTTTTCACAATTGATTTTTATTTTTTAATTGCTAGACTTCACACTCAGTTTAAAAATACACTTTTTTCTTATGGATGATATATTATATCACATATAATTATCGTATTTTATTACACTTCTGAATTTAAACTAAACAGTGCAAATTTTTTTTTAAAAATTGCTTTTATTATGTTCATAAACATTCTTTAAATGCAGCTTTTATATAAAATACCTTTGAATTATATGAAAGCTTTTACATATCAATCTACATATACATTGTTATATTTTGATCATTATCTTTTTTTTAACTATAATCTACATCAAAAATATTAATGTTACATTTTTTATAAATATATTATGTTACTAGCATTAGTGCGATTATTTTATATAGATATATTTCAATATTTAAATGTAAAAATAATATTGTTTTGTGTTCATATGAAAAATTAATATTAATTTATTCAATATTACATAGTTTTGATACTTTCAATATATTTAAATTTTTTTTATTAATTTCCTCTTTTTTTATGTTATGATTTAGTTTGTGAAATAAAATGTTCAAAAGTGATAAAATACTATAACAATGGAACTTAACAAATTTGTGAAAGCTAATTATCATATCTTTTAAAGATGTATAATTAAAAAAATAGTATAAAAATTTTTAAAAATATATAATACTATACAGTGTGTTCATTATTCTTTTTTTTTATAACGATTGTAATCTGAAATATAAATACAAATGATCTTCATTTCCATATATGGTAATTTTAAACATAGTGTTGATTTTTTAAGCAAAGACTAATCAAAAATAACTTTTTCACAAAGTGCAATGCAGAAGTATATAAAAATAAAGGTTGTTAGTATACAAATAGAATAATATTTTAAAATTATTTAATATACCTTTTACAACAATTATAATACATATATATTTGATATTTTATATACATAACATATTTTTTTAATTATAATATCGCTTTAATTGTATATAACCTTTGCATAATATTTAATCATATATTAAATTACACTATTTTCCCTATTTGTTTATTTAAAAATTTTTCTTACTAAAAATTATTATCCAAAGAATTAAATTTCAATATTGATGAATTTACGAATTTAATATTCTAATAATTATCATATATTTTCTGCATTCAATAGATCATTTGTCAAAAGGATATAGAGAATAAAATAATATAAATTTTAAGACAAAAATTTTTAGCATATTCAACAAATAATAAACAATCATCTAAATAATATAGTGTTGTTTACTGCGCGTCATTCATGAGTTTGAATTAAACAATAAAGGTAAAAGTAGTAATGCATGAATGTTTTATAAATCAAAAAAATAAATTGAATATATATTATGGTAAACATTAAATTTCTTGATATATTTATTAAATTATTTTTCAAATTTAAGTATATTAATTAAGATATACACAATATAGTCGCTTTATAGCAAATGAATTAGCTTGAAAATAATAAAATAAACAGAGTTTCTTTAATTCTTTAAAATTTTATATCAATCGTTGTTTTTATTGCATCTAAATTGGCGGAACAGAAAAGCAATACAAATGACGAGACCATGCTTAATGTGTATTTAAATATAACAATATAGGTAGATTTTAAATAAGATATAATAACTTCGTATAATATAAGTTTGTATAATATTGAATTTTACTATTAGTTGATATATTAGAAAAAAAATCAATATTGTATCAACAATGTTTAGTTAAGTTAATCGTGTTTATAGAAATAAACATTGTACATATATAGATACCCAAATTTGTATACTTATAAAATATTATACGCATAATCTTATCAATGCATCAATTAGTACTAACAACCATATTATAAAAAACTTAAGTCTGCTATTATATAGTTAAAAACTGAAAGTTATAAAAGTAAAGATTTGACTTATAAATTTATAATAAACGTTGTTATTAATGAAATAACAAAAAAGTTAATTAAAGCGTTTTCTATTCTAATATACTTATAAATTTTCAAAAAAATACCTAAAATACATAAAATATATTTAACTTTATGTTATTTAATCTCGTTGATGGGATAAGCAATATTTAGTTAAAATAAACAAATTGATTTATTTACTATTAAAATTTTTATCTTATAAAAATGAGTAACTTAATCGTTTGAATCATATACAACTAGTATATAACTTTATAACAATAATTATATATTCATATCATACTTGTTTAAAATGCATTGGTATAGAAATATGTCTAATTATAATAATTAAATACAACTCTAAGCATCGCAATTTTAATTTAACCCAAAGTCTTCCTTTTTATAATAATAAATATACTATGTAGTTTTAAATATTATTTATAAAATATACTTTGGTACTAATATATTATATTTGAACAACGAATTTATACATTTGAAGATTCAGTACCTTTTATGTAGCAATTACATTGGTATTTGATTATAAAATCATTGTTTGTGTTTTATAAAATATATTTCTTTTAAACATAAAGTTATATTAATATAGGAAAAAAATTATAATTAATATAAGAAGTATATTTGAATCATCTAGATATCAATTACTCATATAATATTTAAATTGAAAGTTTGTGAAAGAGAAATAACCAAATCAATATTATTTTGTCTACTTAAATATTTATTGTTTAAAATTTTTGAAATAAGCTATGAGCAAAAAGTAAAAATTTGTATATTACTGATAATAAGCTTAATGACAATGTTAAGTATTATCAAGTACATTCATTTAATAATATAACATATTTGTGATGTATTTTAAAGATATAACATAATTCGTATTATTGTATATTGCATTATCATAAAAGGTTATAAGCTAATATCTTATTTATTATTTAGAATAAAATAATTAATAATAGCAGCTCGAAAATAAATTAAATTAAAACATTCTATATAGTAATATATCTTAGTTTAATTATGATATACACGTATTTGTCATAAATATCGCGTTGTAAACCAATATATAGCATAGATGCCCAAGCAGTTGCGTTATTTTGAAATGAGTTTAAGATTGGTATTAAAAAAAGAAAAATGTAATCAATAAAAATACATGACATCATGTGTTTTTAGATAAATTGTGTTAATATTCTGATAATAAAAATAATTCGTTTACAATATCGATAATACAGTGACTGAAAAAATTCAACATCCAACTACATTAGCATAAACTGCGATTTCTGAAATATCAAATAACAAAGAAAAAAATTAAAAAAAAACTTTATAACAATAATTTTGATAAATTATATATGTTTATAATTATTTTTTACGTTTTGGAGTGGATTCTAGTGTGCATGCAAAACTAGATGAGAATATAATACATACATGTTTACGGAAAATAATCGATGCAAGAATAACACAATTATGGGCTAATATAATAATAAATGCAAGCAAATATAGTAAAAACCATTTTAAATTATTTTATGTACCGTTATAAAAAGTATTAAATTGTGTACACAAAAAAAATACAAGTAAAATTAATTATATGTGTAGTTATTTATACAGTAATACATTTACAAAATACTTATATATTTTAATTTACAATTGTTAGCATATGTTTTTAAATTTGATATTTAATTTTCAATGTATTTCTTGTTATATTTAAAAGTAAATAAAATATGCGAATTTAAGACATTTAATTGTATTAGTTACGTGACTTCATTTTTTTTTACATTTTATAAAAAAATACAAGCAAATTCTATAATACTTTTAATTTATTTTGAGAAATTTATAGCATAATTTTTGTTTTCATGATGAAGCATTTGTGATGAAATGCTTGACCATAACTATACGCGAAGGCATAATGAGTAACTTAGGTGTATTCACCTTCTACCTACGTATAAGTACGGTTTTAGAAAATTAATATACTATGATCTAACTCAATTTAGGAAGTCGTGGTAAACGAAAGAACCGAAATTAGGGTCGATACAAGGATAAAGACGGGTATTATAGTAAAAAATATCAAACGAGTATATTTATGATAAAAGGAAAATAAAATTATATAAATTGAAGTTGGTATAATAAGCCAAGATAATATCCAAATTGTTGAAACGGAGAAAAATAAAAAATATAACCTTATGCTAAAATAATTAGATATGCTATACAGAGCGAAAACTAAAATAATATTTTATGTCATGGCATGACATGAGACGGTGTGGTAACGAAATCTTACAGAAATTATCGTAAAGAATCAAATATAACTTCTATGATAGAAGCATACATCCAATCGACGGTACTGAAGAAAACGTTCGATGCTATATCACTTGAGTACAGAAGAAGCATTGAGGATGACATGGATCTAAGAGATTGAGTAGAAGAGGCTGTGAAGAGATTCGGAAAAGAAAGTACCACTAGATGCCAACCGCAGGCCATAAAAAAGAAAGACAAAGATTAACACAATACCAATCCTTTAAATAAATTGATCGAAATATAATTAAACAAAATAAAAAGATATGTTACTTTATTTTAAAACACATGAATACTAACTAAATATTTTATTATTACCATAATTATTATTTTTTATTATAAATCGTAACTATTAATAAATTAAGTGCAATTGTCGAGCAATAAATTGATAGGAATTTCATTCATTAGCGTAAATCTGCACATATAAAAGAAACATAATTTTTATTTTTAATAAGTATAATAATAGTAAAAATTATGTGAACTTAAAGGGGGTATTATAATATATTTTTTATCAAATACAAAAAGTTTCTATTTTATATATAAAAAAGTTATCAAATAAGAAATAAAATTTAAGTCAGCAAATAGTGGAATTTTGAAGAATATTCAATACACAACTATTTATGCGAGGCATGTCTATGCATATAAAATTTACATTACAAAAAACGTATAATCAAAAAAATGATATAATTGCGAAGAAAAACAACGAAATAAGCTACTTTGTGAAAATTAAAAAACTGGTAATTGTAGCCGAATTTTTATATAAAAAATTAAAATAACATTGCCAGAAACTATATAAGATATGAGTTATATAAATATTTACACGATATTTGTATATTTTTATTAAATCAATAATAGTTTTTAAATATTCTTTCTAATAATTTCTTTTTTAGAGTTTTTTTGGATAATAGTTAATTTAAAATATAAAGTTGTTAAAATATACTAAATGATATCATTTTACGTTTTTTTTAACCCAAAGTAAAAATTGATGACATTCTGATATTTATGATATTATAACTTGTTAAATAATAAAACTCGATAAAATAAAAAATTGTATGAAAAAAGAAAACTACACCAGCAAAAATGAAAGTTTTGACTGGTAGATTATATATCATAAATAAAAGTAAAATTTACATGTTTTTTAAGAGTCATTGTAATACAATAAACAACTTGCTTGATATGAAACATTAAAAATTTATAATGTATAACTTTTTATTGACTATTATTGTCTATATATGAATGGCTTTATGAGATTGTCAAAAACATGTGTCTGCAAAAAAAAAATAAAGATATGATATTGAATTGCGAGATAACTCGTTTTATATTTAAAAGATTGTTAATAAAGTTCGTGTTCTACATTTGTTTTTAAGATAATTTTTTAAAATTTATATATTAATTATATGTACAGCGTATTATAATATTTTTCTTATATTTTATCAATATCGTCCGAAATGACGTTAAACTAGGACGAGAATTTACTAGTAGTTTTGGGTGTCGGAAGCTTCTGGACAAATACAAACTTGGAATTCGAGTCCAAAACTGTCTATTCATGTGTGTGTGTTTTGTAGATGGATAACTAACAAATTTTCTTCATTCTTCTTCAGAGGTGGGAATTTCAGAAGTTAGTTAAAAAGCCACCAAGTTTCATACATTTATCGGTTAGTGCACCCATTATCAAATTGACAACTCACGAAAATATACTAAGCTCTATCTAGAGCAAAGGAGGCGCATCTGGAAAAACAATGAATATAGAAATATAAAAACAGACTCCGCGCCTAGATTAAGCCAAGGCAACACGCAGACGTTCCGCTTATATTGGAATGTCTGCAGTAGGGGGACTCCGGGTAAGTCAGCTGCACGGCTCTATATGGACATTTACGAGTGACACTAAGATAATATAACTGCCCTGGTTTAATGCCAAAAGTACCGGGCTACAGGTACCCAGCCTTGCTTGCAAGGTCGATCCGGCTCCGATAGCCGGTATGGGCTTCGACTAACAGCGGTATGAGTACCTAAGGGGAAAAGATTGTCTCAATTGAGACAGTTGCTGCACTGGGTCAAGAAATTCACAGATTATTCCATATATAAAAAGAGCCTCTAGAGTATAGCCAAGGAATCATAAATCGTGAAAGATTTCGTTGAAATAAAGGAAAATATTTTATCAATAACAAAAAATATTCGAAATTTTCGGTTTTTCTTTACCTTTTTCTTTTTATCATAACGTCATCCCAATGTTAAAATTTCTACATTTATTATGTACACCATAAAACAAACTTATTAAACCATATTAGGCACTCTATTTCATTATTATAGAATTTATTTTTATCCGTATTGCAAAATAATAATCTACGATAAATATACGGTTGATATAAATATTAATTTATTATTTGTGAATAACTGACACTTTTATAAAATTACACTAGCAAGCACGTATTCAGTATTAATAAGCCTTTACCATATAAAAATACTATTATGTCTTAAAGTTCCTTTATCTCATTGTGATTTGATTTTGTTATTCATCATGGTTTCATAAATCTAGGTAATTTTATTGTTTTGTCGTTTTAGATATGTTAAAATTAGCAGCTGGTATTAAATTTTAAAGCATTAAAGTAACTTAGTTATATTGTTAACTTTAAGCTTACTACTATATACATTCTTAAAGTCTTGTTTTCAATTTCTAATGATTATTTACAAAATGATTTTATAATAAAAGAAAGTATTAATACATAATCTTTATAAATTTGAATTTAATTTTGTATTACCTCTATGTATCATCTTAAAATTTCATATATTATATTTTTTGTCTTTATCAATAATAATTTAGAAACTTCTATTTTTACAATCATTTATTTCATTTTTAAGTTTAATACTATTTATATTAATTGTATGATTTCGTCGTTTGTGACCTTTTATAAAATGGAATATATACTAAACTAAATCATTTATTTTTATGTTTTAACTTTTTTGAATTTTATACATTGTTTTGGCGCCTTATAATTTGTAATAATAAAAATATGTTTTTATTATCATCACAAATTGAAAATATTTATAAAATTCAATTCATAATCTTTATATAAGAATGCACAATATTTTTCACTTAATAATATTCAAAAATATGCAATATGATTTCTCATTTTTCATTATTAAACAATACATATATAATATAATCTTATTAAATGTATTTTGTAAATAATTATTAAGTTACAGGTTTAAGGATAATAAAAAGTACTATTGCATAGCCAATATTCAGAGTTTTTCATGATTTTATCATTTGTATTCGCGATAATAACATTACACGGTCATTGATCTTATATTACCATATTTACAAAATATTTAGTTATATATAATCACGCTTTTTGATCACCATATCTCATCGATTTTACGATCGTTTTCTTAATCAATGTTTTTTAAAAAAAATTGAATTATATACTTTAATTATCGTTTTAAGATATTATTTACTATTGTGTTGCTTATCCAAATTCTAATTATATATATATTATAGCATTTTCATGATTCGTCATTTGTAAAACGATTTCTTGAATTATATTATAAGTATAAAAGCGTCGCAATATCCATTAAAAAAACGACAATATATAAATGCTGTACCATTTTTATATGTTATAAATGTTTTAACTATTCTTTCAATACGAGCCAAAAATTTTTATTTTATTGTTCATATTACGGTGATTTGTTAATTACTATGCAAAAGAAATATGTGCCTTATTTATATCTTAAAATTTTTGTTCCTGATTTAAATTAAATTTTTTATAGTTATATGTATTATATTATTTACTACTCGAATTGTTTTGTTTTTATTAAAAATGAACTTAAATGATTTTATTATTTTTTAAGGCGCAACGATTTCCTTCTAATGATTGATTGACAATATAATAAGTCTTATTTACGATTAATGGTATTTATCAAATATATATTATTATATTCTCTATTCACCAGCATATCTGTGTTTGTTATCTTATAACATTCTTTTTTTGAATAACAAGGTAATGCAATAATATTATATTTTCATCGTTATGTTTCGAATACATTTAACTAAATATAATTCATTGCCAACACATTGGTTATTTAGTTATCAGAAATAAACAATTTTGACTTCAACCTTGCTATATATAGAAGCTATAATAATTTTCAGTTTCAATCATCCTCCTTTTTATGACATACTTTATGATAACTTGTTTTGATATGGTAATATCTTATAGTTTCATAAAATCCCTAATACTATACAAAGACGCAAAAGTATAATTTATAGCAATAGAATTAATAAATGTCATTTGAAAACAAGATATCAAATAAATACAATGGTAAAAAAAAATATTTATTTTAAACATTTAACAGAGTTTTTTTAAATTTTACATTTAACTATAAATTGAATTTGCTGTTAACTCAATAAATGTGTTTAATTTGGCGTTCTAAAATTAATAATAAATTTGTTTTCGATATTTATGATTAAATTCTCAGTAAGTTATAAATCAAAATGAAAAAGCTCTTATCATGGCTTTAAGATAATACAATTTACAAACTTTATCTTATTATTTCTTATCATTTAATTTTTACTGAAATTTTTATTTAATTTGCTATAGTTTTTTAATAGTAAACATCTTAAAACAGAAATCCAGAGATGTTATTAGCCAATCATGAAACATTATATGATTACATTTGTTTCATGTTACAAATCAATACATACATTTGTTTTTAGCTTAATGGAATTCCAAGCGATTTGCAAGAAACAATGTGTCTATTATTTCTTAAAACGACTTAATGACGAACCCAGTGGAGAAACCTTTACTATGGTCGAAAATGCCATAAATGATATAGTGGCACTTTCTAGTAACGATACGCGTATTAATACGATGTACACATATGTTTTCGATTACTTATCAACAATAAGATTTATACACTGTGAAATTGGAATGTTCTATCTTGAGAAATATTTTATGACCAGCGCTTATAAAATAATATTTTACAAAGATGTCGAATCTGATAAGAATATTTTTATTAGTAATAAAATTATATTATTTCAGTGGATTGATCCTGCCCATATTGATATTCAATACACACATAATAATTTTTTGAATGCAATTAGCTGTATTAGGAAAATCAATTCATATTTTACACCGACTGAAAAGATACATTGTATTATGTCAACAGTCAAGAGTATTTATAGGATAATAGGTCGATCCGAAGGACAGGATAAATTTTTCCCTGCATTTGTATATACATTGATAAAATCCAAAGTTGATAATTTATATTTAAATTATCAATTTATAAAAACATTTAAAAGGCCACATTTCACAAAATGCAATGAAAAATGCATTCATGTAGGAAATAGCAAACACGATGAAATTATTAACTGTCCGTGTGTAAACAAAATATTAACCGAAGAGCAATCAAAAGAAATAGATTATTATTTAATAACATTCCGTGCAGCAATATTATATATTGAACGAATAGAATATCAAAATTTAAATGTTGATAAAGAAATCTTTGATTCTGAAGTATCAAAAGTTGTGCATCATATAAAAACTTCAAAATTGAAATCTGTTGAGTTAGTTGATGTCAATAAAAGCTACTTTAATGTTTTCAAAAATAAAATATTGAATTTAATAAAGAAAACATTTAAGGAATAAAAAGATTCAATATTAAAAGTAAATGTTTTGAAATGAACAATTTTTATTTATTGGGTTTCTATTGCTTTAATTGCATTCCCTACTTTTCTTCTCCAAATTGAAAATTTGTTTTTCATTTCAATTAATTCCTCTTTTGTTAAAACTCGAGGAATGACATGCGTAAATTCAAATATTCTTTCTTCCCCATTAATAACACCTGAAACCACGCCTAATCCTAAAGCTTGGACAAGAAGAGGGATGGCACTATCAACTCCCAACTTTTCTTCAATTTCAGAAAAAGACAGCATTTTACGGGTGCTATTAAAACACAAATTTATTAATCTGATTAGATTAAGCTTCTGTTCTAAAAAGGTGCTATGCTGTTTTAAGATGGCAATTTCGTTTATCAGTGGACTCATTTTCCCTTCTTGAAATTCACTTACAATTTCAAATAAAATTTTATTATCTCCTTCAAAAAATGCAAAATTTGAAAAATTAAACACTTTTCTGCTTAGCAACGCATAAATAATAAATTTATCCAACGGAATGTTCTTTTTCATTTTTATTATAGTATTATAGCATTCCTCATAGTTCTCCGTTTTTTCGTAGTATTTTAATGCCATCTGAAGGTAACATTCGTCTTGGCAATCCTGCCATTCAAAAATGTGTTGTTCGATAGTTTCGGGTTGGAATTGGACATCCATTAAAATAGTTTGTTTGTGGATTTCTAATAAGCGATATTCTCTGCTGTGTTGTTTTAATGATTTGCTTTCCAGTTGCATTTGGGCCTCGCTGAGAAGGGAAAGTTTAGCTTCTGGATCGAGATAAGGAAGTGTGCTAAGAATAGCATTGGTATAGTCTGTAGGGTGGATCTGCTTAGAATTAGGGAGGACTAAATTCATTACTTCACTGATTAATGGTTTTCCCTCTGATTGAACACGAATAATTTCTTGGCATAAGTCGTACCACTTCTTTTCCTTATACAATTCATTTAGCATTGGGGTTTGTTTATTTTATATTATATAATTAATCTTAACAGACCAGAGAATAAAATAATTTAACTCAATGTCCTAATTCTAATTTATTAATATTGACTTATATTCTTAATATAAACTTGGATGAATTTAAATGTTGTTGATACAAAATCAAGTTAATATATGAAATTAAACTTGATTAATAATTTAATTTATAAATAATATCAATGATTAACTAAGAAGGGGAGTGGGTATGATTTTGAAATCTGAGTAGGAATTCAGCTCGGAATATTTTTATTGAATTGAAAATGTATTTAAAATCACTAATTATAGTCTCTATTAAGCCTTCAAACCGAAATCGGAGAAATTACGTAATTAAATGATATAAAATATGTCAATAATGACATATATGCGTCTGCCAAAACTTCTATAATAAAGAACAAGTAGCGCTATAAACCTTTAAAAAGTTATATTTTTCTAAGTCTGGCAAAAGCTTATTCAACGTAAGAAATAATCAAACAGCGTTAATGACTTAAAAAACTACTACACCACTTTGTATCAACTGTATCCCTTTGGTGTCTTATTTTTTAGTAGAAAAGAATACATATTGACCGTAGCATATAGCAGAGTATAGAAAGTATCCATTACAGCAGATGGATAAATTGTAATTGATTTAGAATTATGGATGAGATATATAAAAATTACGTAGGTTCCCAACATAGCTAGTCTACAGATATATCACTAATCATTTAAAGGTCATTTATATTATAACCCCGATAATAACTCAGAAAAAGAAGAATATGTTTAGAGATGACATGTAATGAAGCATACATAACTATTAATTATGCACTAAGTCCTAAGAGTAGTAGATTATCATAATAAAAAATAAATTATTAAAGAAATGTAACTCCCGCATTTTATGGATAGTATATTCGATAAGGTATATTATTATAGATTCTAAATTTGCAAATGCAATAACATATCAGAGTAACGTGTTTGTCATTTACGATAAACCATCTCCCATAAGGAAATAGTAGCAGATTGCCATCAATCGGAAGTATATAACAGCTGTAGAGAGTATTGCATGTAGAAATGGATATATCCAGAGGCATCGATTACATTGATACTTTGGTCCACTTCCGTAGAGCACAAAACAAAAACTTTTATATATTTTATGAGAGGTGCTGTAAAAGGCAGGCAGATGATAGCTAAGCTGTTACTATGAGCCGTAAGATCAGATAATCCGATATCTTGGCTTTGTATTGCTGTTAATGGTAATTCGAATAGCACATGTTGGAGTATTGACCAACTAGTGGGAAATGCTAGTATTAATTTTGTTTCATAAATCAAAGTCTGTGCAATGTATGTTCGTGCTAAAGCGCAAGGACAATAAAGTATATAATAAGAGAAGAAAAGGATATAAATAATCTAAACAAATAGGATGCTATTCTTATAAAAAAGTGCGTTATAAGGGCACATTTAAATAAAAGCTTTCCAAATCTTAACTAATAAATAAACTTTATTTGTAATAAGAAATATAATTTATTGAATTATTGGTTATATTAAAATTTATATTGACCAGTTAATCTTTTCTAGGAAGAGAAGTAAAGAACGATGATATTATAAATGAAAGATGTAACAAACAACGAATTCTATTAAATTTTAGAATGCAGAAGAAAATAACTAAAAACATGAATTTACAGATATAACATATTTGTATTTCTTCTGCCCTTTAAAGAAAGTACAATCATAATTTCAATTCATTTTGAGTAATCAAAATATTTTATAATAAGTCAACAAACTATTTTTATGTTAAATCAACTTGATATATTTTGTTCTTAAATTTGCATGTATTATAATATTCCTTTTCAATTATGTTTGTTATATTTTTCTCTTTACATTATTATTTAATGTAGTTTACTTATTTTTTTCTATAGATTTGAATATAGTTCTATCTTTTTTATCTTAGTATCAATTAAACATCTTCGTGTTTTTAATTATAGCCTTTTTTTTCTTGTAGACTTATATAACATGCCACATTTTAGCAGTATCAAACAAATTAAAATTGTTTGTAGCAGTTATTATATTTAATAGAGTATTAATTTTGTTGGTTTTTTTTCTTATAGATTTTACAACTGTCTTGCCAACATCTCTGCCAAAGACCTAGTTATAGTTTTCATTTTATCTCTTCTTCAATACTTCGCTTATACTTAAAAAATTGATCTCAAGCGTCTTTTTAAATACGGTAGATTCAATATGTTCAAAAGTTATACTTATTTATGTTACACTCTGATATTTTATTACTATCTTATTCGTATTATAAGATAAAATATTATTTTAGTCAGAGCTTTATATGACAATCTCAATTTGTTTGTTACAAGATCATGTTTCTTTTTTATTAATTTGAGTATCCAAATATTATTCTCACTTGTCATACCGATTCTAATACAAAATTTCAGTCATTATTTTATCACAAATAAATATATCAATTCTGTTGTTTACCATTAGATCATACTTTTGTTAGCTTAAATTTATAATTTTTATTCTGGATTGAATGAAAATAAACGTATTTTGTTTATTTAAATAAACTTATATCAATAATGTATTAATCTACCATATGGCGTATCATAGTCGAAATGACAAAATAAATAAAATATGTGAATTTTAATGATATAAGTGATTATCTAAATAAATATGGTTTTTAAACAATAATAAGATGTTCTGATAAATATTATTTATTAAAAGAGTTGCAATAATTAAATTGAAAAAGCCACTATTATTTATTAAAAATGAAATTAGATAATCTTTCTATTACAAAATAAATACTATCTCTTGGATATATTTTTAATCAATTATATGTGGATTTTATTATTCTCATATTTTATTACTAATCAGGCTCGATGCTAAGATTATAAATTTTTGAATATAAAGCATATCCTCAGAATAAATTACCTTTCTTTTATATTTTTTGTATTATAGTGCATATTAGAATATAATAGCTTTTATTAAAAATAAAAAATACATTTTATTACTTAATTACATTTATAACCAATTTACTCAATTGTATATTTAAAATTTGAAATTAAAGTTTCATCTATTTTTATATAAATCGTATAGAATACCTTTTAATGTAATATTTTGATGACTAATTTTAATGTTATTATTAAAGCTATTTAGCTGATGCTAATAATAAACCTGCAACTTAACCATGTCTTCAAATAAAAAAAACGGACTTCTGATTTGAATATTAAAATCTTTAAAAATTTTTATTTTTCAATAGTCATGAAGCATAGAAATTGCACCAATATACATGATTAGATTTTTAATACAAGTTCGTATTTTCAATTGATTGGTATATGATGATTCACTGTTTTCTGATATAAGATGAATAAATTCCTATCAACTATCAATTTTATGATATGTTAGATTATAATAGATTACTAACAACTTTTGATATACGACAAGTATATTCTAATTCATAACTGTATACATATTGTATTAACAATTTACTGGCTCTTTTTATTTGATCATTTTTATTAGTATGAGTTATTTAAGTTGTTATACCAATCATCTACTTTTTGACGTTTACTCATCATTTCGCTTTACAAATATTTTCTAAGCTTTATCAGATAAAAAAAGACAAACTTGAAGAAAGCTGATATAATATATAAAAGAACTTTTCCCATACGTAGCTTGAGTCATAAGCAATTATATGTGTATAATTGGGATATATGCGTGGATTATGTCAGCTGCGCGCCTATATTTAAATTTTGATATAAAATTGAAAAGCGTGCTCATTGATTTTCAAAAGCAGAGTAACTTGTGTTGCAAGGCCAATCTAACTCTAATATATGGTATACTCTAACAGATGTATCAGTGTTAAGATAAGCATATATCAAAATAAAATAGAACCACAATGATCCAAGTTTCTCACTTCAAATATAAATATGATTTATAAGCTAAGTAATTATTAAATTGTGAAATATTAATCAAAATTCATCAACTATTTATTAATCTATGAATATAATTGAGATATTCTATCATGTGTGTAGTTGATTTTGATCGTATAAAATATAATTACTCTATTTATCTGCTCAAGAGTTTTACTTCTCTGCACCACTTAACCATTTAATTATTATCATACTTTGTTATACCAACCTGAGTTAAGCACACTTTATTTATTATTTTATTAAAAAAGATTTAAATCGATCATAATTGGTCAGATTATTTAACTCTCATGCTTTGTTTGGCTTAATATTACCAATTGAAATAAATGCAAACATATTCTCTAAACTAATTTTAACACTTATTTTATTTAAATTAACCAAATAGAACCCATTTATATGCCGCTGATAGGCATACTCCTACTTTTACTATATTTGATATGATTCTGCTTATATAGCTATTATCAATAATTGCTGTTTTATCTTGTATAGCATATTCCAAATCCTGTTGATTCGTTTCCTTATCTTTCACGTATTTGCTAACTGCTGCATTATTCATTATATCTTCTTCCATTTCTTTACTTATTGTGCTTTGCCTATCACATTCATTTTCTTTCATATTTTCATTTATTGGGCTTTCCCTATCACTTTCGTCTTCTTTCATTTTTTCACTTATTGGGCTTTCACTATCACTTTCGTCTTCTTCCATTTTTTCACTTATTGGGCTTTCACTATCACTTTTGTCTTCTTCCATTTTTTCACTTATTGGGCTTTGCCTATCACTTTCGTCTTCTTTATTTATATTCTGATTTTCTGTGATAATAGTAAATTTCTTAAATTCTGGTTTGGGATCTTCGAATTGCTCCTTTAAATTTGACTTTTCTTCTTTAATTAACTGAAAAAGATGTTCCAATCCGGATCCAGTTGCATTTAGATTTTTATTAAAACTTATTAAATTATAATAAAAACTTTTCCCAGTTTTTGTTTTAAAGATATTTGATTTGATATTATCTGATATGTTCTTAGTTATAGAATTCATAATTGAAAGTTTATTAATTATACCCTTTAAAGCTGTTAATATAAAATCTTTTTCTTTATCAAAATAGTAATCGATGGCTTCATTATCAGAATTAATATTTACAAAAGCATGTAAAAATCCTTTTTCATAAATCTCTTTACAATTTTCTCGATTAATACCAATTAAAGCGTTAATGTAATAATATATATTTATATTAGTATTATCATTCAAACAGATTGTTGATTTGTTAAATATTGCATCAAAGTAATTCATTATATTTTCATTCTCATAATTACTCTTATTGTAAATTATGGTCAATAAAGGTGGATACTTAAGTGTTTGTGACAATTTCAGATATTCATTTACTACATCTTTTACTTTTTGGGGGAATTTGATCTCGTCATTGGGAATATACTTAGTGTATACAATTATGTTTTCATTAATAAACCAATCTTGTAAACCACTAATCGTTCTATTAATAATAGAATCATATGTGCATTCTATTATTTTATCAATTTGTGTCTTATCTATCTGTTGCTCTGATTTGATTTTTTTGATTATGAAATCAATTACAATGGTTTCTGGTTTATATTCGGAATTTTTATTAATGGATTTTAGAATTTTTAGGTTCTTAATTTGGTTTAATAAATTTACGATAGAATCTGCTGTATAAAATAACAAATCTTTTTCAATACCATTCCATTCATTTTTGATAGCAGTTTGTGATAAAATCACGCTTACAGCGACAGTAAATGGATCTACATTTTTATATTTGTTTCGAATAATGTTGTAATAAATATTTGATCTACAAATCGAAAAATTAATATTTGAATTTCCTTTTCTCTTAGAGTATACCGGTGTATTTATTTTGTCATATTCAGACATATAATTCTGATAATCACATATAAGTCTTTGAGTATCGCTATTATCAGATTTATTAGAAAATCGTGATTTTATTTCTTCTAAGTGGCAATTCAGACTTCTATTTGTATCTTTTACATTTCTTAAAAGTAAACAATATCTTTCTATAAAACATTTTTGTATGATATTATTTATATTTGAAGTGCGTATTAATAATAGCATGCTTAAAAATAGTATTAATCTAATTCCTAGTAGTGTATCAATAAACTTTTTATGTTTTATTATTGTCTTCATTGATGGGTAAAATTCGTTTATCAATTTTTTTTTGTGCCAGAATAAAAAACTGATTTTAATTAATCACTAAAAATTTTCCAATTTTGGTTTATTGAATTTACAAAATAATTAAGAAAATTAAAAATATCGTATATTTTGAACAATTGGTATATGAGTATCGCCTATATCAATAACATCGGATTGTATATGATCTCATAAATTGAAATATTTGGTTTTTAACCATTAATTTTCTAAGAAATTATATTTATGAGATTAATTGTTAAAATAGGACGAGAACTTACTAGTAGTTTGGGGTGTCAGAAGCTGCTAGACAAGTATGAACTTAGAATCAAGTCCAAAACTGTCTATTCATGTGTGTGTGTTTTGTAGATGATCATTTTTCTTCATTCCTCTTTAGAGGTGGGAGTTTTAGAAGTCAGTTAAAAACCCATCATGTTTCACACACTTACTGGTTAATGCATCCATTACCAAATTTATAACTCACGGAAATATCCTGAGCTCTATCTAGATCAAAGAGGTGCATATAGAAATACAATGAATATAAAATAGACTCCGCTTCTAGAATAAACCAAGGCAACACACAAACGTTCCGCTTATATTGAAATGTCTGAAGTAGGGGGACACCAGATAAGTTAGCTGCATAACTACATATGGATATTAACACTAGGATGATAAAAGTGACCTGGTTTGATAACACCGGGCTACAGGTATCCTGTCTTGCTTGCAAGGTCGATCCGGATCTGATAGACGGTATGGGCTTCGATTGGCAGGGGCATGAGTACAAAAATAATTGTATCAATTGAGACAGTCTTTGCACTGAATCTAGATTATTTTATATATAAAAAAAGCTTTCAAAGTATAGCCAAGGAATATTAAATCGTGAAAGATTTCGGTTAAATAAAAGAATATTTGTGGATGCTGTTTAAAATTGTACTGACCTACGCTTTTCTTCTTAGATACGATTTGATATATATATGATCTTATAGTATGCTATAACAGCAGATGATATTTCTCAATAAAAAGTATATTCTATTTTACTAATAAAAAACTATATTCTATTATTTACTTCTATTCAATTACGTCTGAATTTAATATCTCAATAATAGCTTTTTTCAATCAACTGTCAGATGTAATCTACCCATAATCTTTTCATAATCACACCTCGTATATACATCTGTTATAAATGCGATGTGTTACAACACCTACGACTTATTATATCGTTTAACTGCTTATTTTAATGTGCCAGAATTTAATTCCCTATTCAAATTTCGAAGGTCTTTCAGCTGATAAGTTGGAGTGAGGGTAAAGGATAATAAAATTATCAAAATAACACAAATTAAATCGAATTAGACAATTTTTATTTAAAAAAGATTCTGCTATTTATATTTGCTCTAATATAATTTAGAAGATCATTTTATATTTGTAACAATTTATGATGTTCTTGGCACAGTACAGCAGCAACTGTACCAATTTAAACCGTCTTTTATTCTTAAATACTTATCGGCTGTTGGTCAAAGCTTATAATATTTATCAGATTTGGATTGATCTTGTAAACAAATAAAAATATCATAATCGGTATATTTAGCATCAAAACAGGACACTCATAGTGTTATTCATAAAATGTGCCGTGCATCTTATTTAAAGGGTGCCATCTTGCCAGAGATATTCCGATCATAATTGGAACATTTGCTTGTTAATTAAAAATTTATAAATAAAATAATAAAACTTTTATATATTTACTAATAGTCTCTTTTGTACGTAACATATTACCAATAATATATTACAGAATTTTTAAATATGAATTTGCTTTATATGATAACATAAAATTGTTTTATTTTCCCATCCATCTAAGGCTCTTTATTGACTTGTCAATAATAAGTATGCTTGTAGCAAGTAACATTATACTAATTGAGAAAACAATTCATCGTTTCATAAATAAAATATACTATATTACAATATCATTTATATCTATTCTTTATATTGATTCATAACGGCTTAATTTTTTGAATAACTTCATTATAGCAACTTAAAACATTTATTTCAATGTTTTATTAATATATAATAGTAAATATATAATAGATATAGTTATATCGAAATATTCAAATATTTTTGTTATCAATGTACCGTTGGATAAAATGTTTATTATTATATCGTTATCATATATATCAGTAAATCCTCATTCTATATTTTAATTTATCACAAAATAAAAATTTTTCATTAAAATTTCCATAAGGGGGTACAAAGAAATGTTAGCAAACAGAAATTCAAAAAATATAAACATTGTTGAAATGATTTTCATTATTGCTTTGTTTGTGAATTTTGCCAAATCAGTTGATTCAGAAGAAAAAAAATTATTAGACAAAAACAGTATTGTGGTATGCTATTGCAGCATATCCACGAAATATGATACAGAGTTTAATCGAGCCATGCAAACTGCAAAGAATAATGTAGACCATCACTTCGATATATTAGAAGATAAATACACTAAATTTAGTAATTATTTGGAAAAGGTAAATAAAAGCAGTGGTGTAACTAATTATATTGATGTTCGTGAATATTGTAGATACAATATAATATTTTCTATTTTGAGATTGGCAGTTAAAGATTTTGATTCTTCAAATATATTTATTTGTCTTTTTGTATTTGGAGACTTACTAGGTAGTATTAAACACGATAACTATAAATCTTATATGGTACAAAATGATTCATTACTTGATATTTCATATTATATAATCCGATTTATATCTGAAGTCATAGAAGATCATAATATAATATCAAATCAAGATATCAGAAAAATGAAAAGAAAAAACATCGAGTGTTTATTGATTGAAAGTATATACAATAAAGTCAATAGGCATATTAAAGATAGTATTTATACGAAAGAGGAAATCAAAAATATATTGTCGAATGATATAGATTATTCCTTAAGTAATGGTTTATCAATAAGTATAAACACTTCGATTAATTCGAAATTGAATCCTATAAAGTTTGAAAAAGAAGATTCTATTATACTCGACTTTATTAATAAATATATCATATCTTGTAAGAGTATGATAATCCCACCTCAATTATATATAATTGGAAATTTAGATATTATAAAGAGAAAAAGTATTATAGTAATGGCGAATATATTTAATATTGATGTATATATAACTGATATTCTTATGGATTTATTTATATCTGCTCTTTTAAAAAAAGATATTAAAACCGATTGTGAAAATTCATTAATAAATTTAATTCTTTCTGATGATAGAGATAATAATGATAATGGAAATAAGGGAATATATTTAGAAAAAATGGGATTTAAAACAATCAAACAGTATCGCAATAAAGAAGATATATGTGTGGTATTCGTGGAAAATATGAGTGAGATAAAAAGAGGAGCAGAGCTTTATTTGAAAAATTTCTGTATATGGTTCACTCAATTTTATAAAAATCATGAAAAAAAGATTGATGAAAATACTAAAAAGTTTTATGAGAGATGTATTAAAGGGAAATATAATAATAGCAATAATACAACAAAAACTCCCGATTATAATGCGGGAGATATACATTACAATATTATTTCTATTCAAAAAGAAAATAACAAAGACCAAGGATTTTTTACTAATCTTATAAATCAAACTGATGATATCGAAATTAATTCGAAATATAATATTGTTAATCAAGAAAACAAAAAACCAGATATTTTAGAAGAAGTTAAAAGCGAAGATACAAAGGAAGAGAGTTGTAGGACTGGTAGTACAGAAAACATGGATATTTCAATGGAAGATTGTCTATCAGAAAATATAGAATCGGAAAAAGAAGAAGATTGTAGTCAAAAATCAGAATCAGAAAAAAAAGAAATGAGTATTGACGGGTCAACCGGCAATAAAAAAGATGAGTCGTTAAGCCAGGATGAGAATGCGATTATTCCAGCTAATATCACCAAAATTCCAAATGTTGGTAAATATATTAATAATACGTTTAATCAGTGCACAAGAATTTTAATTATTATTTCATGTGTAATAAATAAAGCAATTTAAACAAATGTAAGTCTTATTATGTTATAAAAGAGCCATTGAGTGGTCTGTTTAATTAATAAAATAAAACATCATTTTTAAATTCTTTTTGTCCAGGAAGTAGTAAAGAATGAAAAATTTGAAATCCGTGTGACACAATAAAGACTTATATCCTAGTAAAAACAATTGACCAGAAATGTTTATTTATGATGAAACAATAAATGCAATTATATTAGTTGAATTTCGTATAACAAGCCAAGATAGCCTCAAAAGTGTTAAAACCAAAAAAGAGGAAATATGATTTCCTAGCGAACAAATTGAGTTTGTTAAATAAGAGAAAAAAAAAATAATACTCCATTTCATAACGTAAAACGAGATAGTGACTAAATATCACTGAAGCTATTTAAGTGAATAAAATATAACCCCACTATTTAAGTATATATCTAATCTACCGTACTGAAAAGGACAGATTAAATTATATCCTTGGAGTTTAGGAAGAGCATTGAAGGTGGATCTGATATAACATACAGTAACAAGGAGTAGTTGAAGGGCTTAAAGTTGCGAGTGAAGATGGTAGCCTACCTCAAGCAAAATTTTAAAAACAAAATCGATGCTAATAAAATATAACTTTTTAATTAATAAATTGACAATTTAAACAAAATCTTTCACGATTTATGATTCCTTGGCTATACCCTAAAAGCTCTTTTTATGCATGGAATAAAGTCTTGATCCACTACAGCGACTGTCTCAATTAAGACAATCTTTTTAGTACTCATACCGCTGTTAGTCGAAGCCCATACTATCTATCGAAGTTGGATTTACCTTACAAGCAAGGGAGGGTACCGTATCCTAGTAGTGTTAGTATCAAGCCAGGGCACTTTTATCATCCTAGTGTCAATATCCACATAGAGCTGTGCAGCTGACTTACTCGGATTCACCCTACTGCGACATTCCAATATAATTGGAACATTTGCGCTTGCTATGATTTAATCTAGGAGTAGGGTATGATTTTACCATGTTTTTTTAGATGCGCCTCCTTTGCTCTAAATAGAGCTCAGGATATTCCATGTCAACTTGGCAGAATACATTAATCAATAAATGTGTGAAACTTGATGGCTTTTTAACTAATCTCCAAAACTTACACCTTCGAAGAGGAATAAATAAAATTGGTATATTGATTATATATACAGATGTATAGACAGCTTTGGAGCAAATTCTAAGTTTTCATTATTAAATAATATTTTAGATGTTGTTTATATTTAAAATAACATATAAATCCAGTATAGCATTTGTCTGAATTATATAATATTTCATAAGATTTATCATTCTTTATTCCGCTATCTATCAGAGTCAAACATATCTTTAAAGCATAGCAATAAGTAAGCACTCATATTATTATATTATATCCTTCCATGTGTTATGATGTATTTATAGAAATACCATACTAATTAAAATATTACCATATCTTCATTGCTAATAAAAATAGATTGTATTCACAATTCCTTTTTATACCTTCAGAAGCATTCCTTTTATTAGAATTCTTGATAATTTTATGACATCAAATTGACAATGGATTTATGATTATAAATAAAAATACGCTTTGAGAGAAAATTAAAGAAGTTAATCTGGCAACTCAAATGTGTACTAAGAAATAGACAATTCTTCTTGATCAAACTAATTGTAATACCAAAGCTGATGGTAAATATTTTTTCCTATTTTACTGATATTTACCAGTCTAGTTTTATTCTAATATTTTTTATCCCCAATGAATGAACTATCAACATTTCAGACAGCAATAAATTATAACGAAGATATTGAAAAAATATCAAAATTTCTTCTTTTTTATACTGAAAATGAAACACCTAAATATATTGATCAATTAAAATGTATTCAGTCAGATCCGGATGCTACACTGTATATCGACATGGATGACTTGGCTACTCATGATTTGAGCTTATGTGAGAGATTCGAGAATAATACTATTTCTTATCTACGTCTTATGCATCGTGTTGTTGACTCGATGATATTAGAGGAGGATGATGCAATAATGCAGGATGATGAGTTTTTTTATCATAGGATTTCTCGTATGAGAGAGAAACACCCGGGCACACAAATAACAGAGATGATACCTGCACAACTACTTAGATCATATACTATATTTCTACGCCCGCGATCTGACCCACGAAGTGTAAGATCTATTGGAGCAGAAGACATCGGAAAACTTATCCGTGTTAGAGGGATCGTAACACGAGTAGGTCAGATTCGTCCTTCTATGGCTGTAGCAACATACGTGTGTGATAGCTGTGGCTCTGAGACATTTCAACCTATTTCAGGGGATACTTTTAGTCCATTGGAAGAATGTCAGAGTGAAAAATGCAAACTCAGAAAAATTAGAGGAAGTTTATGTCTTCAAACTCGAGGATCTCGCTTTATAAAAAGTCAAAGCATACGATTACAAGAAATTCCAAGTGATGTTCCATATGGATGCATTCCCAGGTCTATTAACATAGAGTGTTATGGTACAGCTACAGACAAAGTCAGACCAGGAGATTGTGTAATAATAGGGGGAATATTTCTTCCTAAGCCATATTTGGGATATAAAAGGGTGAAGGCTGGTTTGTTAACAGACACTTTTTTGTATGCCAGTTTTGTTGATGGAATACAAACAAAAAATATTCATTCTGTTAATCCAGTTACTCGTGATCCAAACGTCTTGGCGAATGCTATAGCACCCGAAATCTATGGAATGGAAGATATAAAAAAGATACTTTTATTGATGTTGGTCGGATCACCAACAATTACAAGAAAAGATGGTATGCGTGTACGTGGGGATATAAATGTTCTTCTTCTTGGTGATCCTGGTATTGCTAAAAGTCAACTTCTTAAGACGGTGGCTCGATTAAGTAGCCGAGGTATTTATACTACAGGTAGGGGAAGTAGTGGTGTGGGTTTAACTGCTAGTGTATTGCGCGATTCTGTCACAGGTGAAACAGTATTAGAAGGTGGTGCATTGGTTCTGGCTGATGGGGGAATTTGTTGCATTGATGAATTAGATAAAATGAGTGAAGTGGATCGAACGAGCATTCATGAAGTAATGGAACAACAAAGTGTTTCTATTAGTAAAGCAGGTATAAATACAACACTTAATGCAAGATGTGGTGTCTTAGGTGCAGCTAACCCAGTACGTGGATTTTATGATGACAAAAGGAGTGTAGAAGCTAATGTAGGACTTCCTTGTGCGCTATTATCCCGTTTTGATGTTTTGGTAGTTTTACGGGATCTTGGAAATGAAGAAAAAGATAAGCAATTAGGAGACCATGTTGCTAGCTTGCATGGAGTGGGAAACGAAAATGAACAAAAGGAGTGCATAAAATATGATGACATCAAACAAATTATTGTAGAAGCTAAAAAAATAAACCCTGTGGTGCCAATTGCATTAAGAGAAAAACTTACTAATGCATATGTAGAAATAAGAAAGGATAATAGATTAATTACACCTAGATATCTACTTAGTCTTATTAGATTAAGTATTGCTCATTGTAGGATTCGTGGATCTAATATTTTATCAGAGGAGGATATCAACGAGGCATTACGTTTAATGGCACTTGCCAAGGTAGAGCGCAGTGCTCCAGAACCCAAGTTACTCCCTAAATACGCGATTTATAACCTGATAGTGGAGCTAAGTAAGCTTTCACCTGTAATATCATTAGATAGTATTTATCGTGTTACTGATGGGAAATATTCAAGAGAGGATGTTACTAATTGTATCACAGAGTTTGAGAGCATAGGAATATGGATGGTAGATGGGGATAATTTAAGAGTAATGAATTAAGAAATGAATACGAGGAATAAAATATTATTCAATATTTTAATAGAATAATTTTTTATTATTTAGAATAATGAAATAATACAAAATTATTTTTACTAATTAAAGTTCTGAATTTTTATTATAAAAGGTTTGTAGAAGCAATGTTTATTAGTCATATGCATAAATTTATACAAATTTTGTTTTTATACCAAATTGTAATAAAGGAAACAAATTTAAAAGTATAAGATATATTTATTTTACAGCAATTTTATTTATTATATTGTTGAATAATACATTATTTTCATATGTAGAGTCATTTATAAATAATAATATAAGTTAATATTGATGATAGTATTTAGCAGGTTTATGTTATTTATTTAAATTTATGTATAAGTCCTTTATTTGAACGAAATCTTTCACGATTTATGATTCCTTGGCTATACCCTAAAAGCTCTTTTTATGCATGGAATAAAGTCTTGATCCAGTACAGCGACTGTCTCAATTGAGACAATCTTTTTGGTATCATACCGCTGTTAGTCGAAGCCCATACTATTTATCGAAGTTGGATTTACCTTACAAGCAAGGCAGGGTACCGTATCCTAGTAGTTTTAGTATCAAGCCAGGACACTTTTATCATCCTAGTGTCAATATCCACATAGAGCTGTGCAGCTGACTTACTCGGATTCACCCTACTGCGACATTCCAATATAATTGGAACATTTGCGCTTGCTATGATTTAATCTAGGAGTAGGGTATGATATTATGATATTTTTTTAGATGCGCCTCCTTTGCTCTAAATAGAGCTCAGGACGTGAATCGTCAATTTAATAGTGGTTGCATTTGCCAAATGCCATATATGTGTGAAATATGATGACGTTTCAACTAATCTTTAAAACTCCGCCTCCGAGGAGGAATGAATCAAATTGATAGGTTGATTATCTACAAAACACACACATGGATAGACAATTGTGGGCTTGAATTCCAAGTTTGTACTTGCCCAGCAGCTTCTGACACCCAAAACTACCAATAAGTTCTCGTCTAAATTTCACATCCTTTCAAACGTAACATCAACTAATATTTATAAATAAAAATATTTAAATAGTTTTTTAACTAAAAATAAATTCGTATATGCATCAGAGAAATTTAAAACTTAAGTAGTTCAAGCAATGCAGCGTTTATGAATGATATTATTAAAATGATAACATGCTTTATTAATTTAAATTATCATTAAATCAATTGAAATCTTCATATAATATTTAAAATATAAACATTTTTAAAAGATGGTTAAAAAGTCTCATTTAATGATTTTATTAGTTTAGGTTATCATGGAATCAGTTATAATCTTCACATAGTATTTAAAATATGAACATTTTTAAAAGATAGTTAAAAAGTCTCATTTGATAAGTTTACAAATTTGATAAAAAAAATCAGAAAATTAATTTATCATTTTTAATTAATCAAATTTTCTTATCAATTTTTAAATATAAATTAATATTCCAATAAGGGTTAATAAGATGATACGAAATAAAATTATGAAAGTAATGATTTTCTTTTTGTTTTCGATCGTATGTGGTTCGCAACCAAATACTGAATCCGCTTCAGGCAATCCTCATAGTACATCTGGCGATGAGAACAATCATTCCATATTATGTTCGTTTGGTTTTTCAAGTCATTCTAATGCATTTAAAACTATAAGTAATTGCGATATTTCTACCAAACTTAGTGAAAATTTTATAAGAAACATTAATAATTATGATGAAGTGTCAAATAGTATTATTTCGTTTATTCCAGCAGACCAACTGAACACTGGAAATCTTAATCCAGAATTTAATTTTAAATTTTGTAAAAATTCCATTATATTAAAATTAATAGCCAACGAATTTACAGATATGAATCTATCTTATATTTATTTTACAGTTTCTATTTTCAGTGCATTATTCGATAAAAATTCACCAAGTAGCTTCGATTTATCGAATGATAGATTGTTTTATACCAGCTTTTGCATATGCGAGTTTCTGAAAAATTTTCTTAAATATAAAATAAAAGTAACTCAAAAATTGAATGATAATAAGATATTTCAAGAGGAAAATGATATAGCTCCATTCATAATAGCTCATATATTTAATAAGATTGCATTGAATGAGATAGATAATACAAATATAAATGAACTTGGAAATTTGCTTAGTAATGAGTTTAAATATTTATATGGATTTACATATTTTAAATTTGATAGTGGATATTTAACGGGAGAAAAAAATAGAATTAAATCGATAATGGGTACTATTGCAAGTTATATAATTGATAATTCTTATAAATCAGAATATTTGAATGTGTACAACTGGGAATCATTGTTTGAAGAACCTGGAAAGTATAGTTATATTATAAAATATATCAATGAATATATAAAATGTTCAACAAATGTGACAATACCACCTCGTTTATATATTTTGAATATAGATCCAGATACTAAAGCAGAGTTGCAATGGATATTTGACGATACCAAGGAATATGAATTTACTTCTAAATTATATGATATACTTTTTATTATCTGTTGGAAATTGAATAATGTTAATTTTAAGGATGAAATGTATGAATGTATACCTTCTAGAAGAGAAGTGAATACGGATGCAAGAATGGATTTCAAAATTATGGTAATTAATCTAATTCCAAGTTTATGTTATAATTATAATATAGCAAATATAAATGACTTTTTTGAAAGACTTTCTTATAATCCAGTGTATAATGCCGATTATTTCAGAATTGAATTTGATAATTTCTATCATACGATTAAGGATAAAGACAGTAAGATAATAAGTTTTTATAATGAGTATATCAAAGATAAGATTTCGGGTAAGCAAAGAAACTTAAATAATACTAAACGTTCAATTAGTATACAAACTACTACAACACCTACATATAAGATAAGCGTAGCATCAAATACAGATAAGCCTAGAACTCCCGTTACTAAAGTTTCAATTAGAAGTGTAAGCGTTAAACCAAAAAATGCGAATAGTAACACCAAAAGTGATAGTAATAACTCAAGCCATAAGCCTGAAACAAACGTTGATGAGAAAAACGGAGATAATAAAACATCGAATAAGTTATTGGAAAGTCCTCTTATCATTAGTGGGATATTTATGAGTTGTCTCATATTTATAGTTATCATTTCCTGTTTAGTTAAATGGTTTACTGGTTAAATTATTGGGAATATGAAAATTTATTTTATAAATTTCTAGGAGAAAGTAATCGAAATAATAAGAGATGATATCATCAATAAAATATTTTATTTTAATTAAGTAAGTGTGTAATAAATATAAATGGAAACGAAGAGTATTTTATATATCATTCTTTCTAGGTTAAATAATATAAATTCATTAATGAATCGAATCTTTTAAAATATAAATCTTTTATTTATATTCTAAGTCTAATAAGATATTAAAATTTACCGTGGATTAACCATATTTAAAGCACAAATATTTTATATTTAAATAATACGATTAGAAATAAATATAATACCACTTAGCACACAGGCATATTACACCGTAGGGTAAATATATACTTTAGAGGATTGTATAAGACTGGAATACCTTTTAAAAAATATATTTTATAATTTTTTATTTATTTTATTATACATTACACGTTTATAGTTTTTTTTTATATTTACGTTCATTTTTATCTTATTTATTGATAAAATAGCACAAGAAATCAGAAAAGCAGATAAAATTAGATCAGTTTATATAAATGAATAATTAATACGATTTACCACAAATACAGAAAGAGAACGGAATAGAAAGAAATGTAAATAAATAGGAAATATAATTTAAAAAAATATTGCTGCTTTTATTAGCATTTTTAAATAAACTTCATTTCTTATATTCAATCTCTCAAAATTTATAATAAAACAATTTATAGACAGATAAATCAATTAAAACTAAGAACATTTCATACATGAATAAACAGAAATGAAGTTTATTTGTAAACAGAAAATTTATTTTTTTTGTCTGAAACTACTTTTATTATTATATTGGATTTTTATTTTACGAGATTTAATTGTTATATGGATGCATGTTAAGACTAAATAGTATTTATCAATAAGCAAATATAATTTTTCATTTGATTAAATTTATTATCTCAGTTTAGATTTCTTTTTAATAAGCTTCATAATAATATGATGTTTTATTTCTCTCTTATATATTTTACTGAATTTGATGTTTTAACACACTGATTAACTGTTTATTTTAATATTTATAAATAATTGAGCTATGGGATAAAAGGAAAATGAGTTAGCAAAGTATTTTCACATAAATAGATAACGCAATCTTAAATTATAAATTGGACGTATGTCTGTCGTGTATGATCTCCTCACTGAAATTAAAGTTTTTCAAAATACATTTATTTATTATTTATTCTTTTTCTCCGTTTATTTTTTATTGGATTTTCCTTCTTTTTATTTTAATACACCAACCCTTCAATGGCCGATAATTTTATTTCAGAGATCATCGCACGAACGCCAGTAATAACACGCACACTGGGATTCCTTCTCTTGTCTATCACTGTTGCTGTATATGTAGAAATGGTTACACCATTCATGCTTACCCATTCCTTATTTTATTTGCGACGTCTTCAACTGTGGCGTCTTATTACTCCATTTCTTTATTTTGGGCCTCTCACATTTGATGTCATCCTTCACATCGTATTTCTTTGTCGATACTCGGCTATGCTTGAGGAGAGCCACATCAATAGCTCAGATTATCTCTATTTACTTATAATAGTAAGCAGTCTGCTCCACATAGCAGCCTCATTTACAGGCCTGTCATTCCTCGGACCTTCTCTCTCTGCTACAGTAACCTACATCTGGACCCGTATAAACCCTACCACGCATGTTCAATTACTAGGATGCGTCGTTTTCCCGGCATTCTATCTTCCTTTTGTGGTTCCCGTATTCACTCTTATTTCGGAAAAAAAGCTGCCCGTTGACGATGTACTTGGAATACTAGTGGGCCACTTCTACTACTTTTTTAAATATATTTATCCCAGGTATGGCTATGACATCTTAGCTACGCCCAGAATTATACAGCGTATTTTTGGAGAAGAGATTCCCTTAGAAGAAAAAGAAAACAAAAAATCTGAAAGTGAAAGAATCGAAACCGAGATAGATCGATCTTCAGATGCAACAGAAAATAATGAGATGAATAGAACTGTAAATAAATAAGGTTTATATTGGAAAATAGATGATCTCTTATTTTCATTAATAAATTACTTAACGAGTTTCATTTCTTTAATTGATTTTAAAATAACCTTTTATTTAAATAAATATTTAACGTCTTAATTATTCCTTCCTAGCTTAAAGCTTTTTTGTTTTTATTTAAAATGAATTTTTGACTCATCAATTGTCTTTATAAAAATAATCACATTCACTAGAAAATATCATCTTCCTGAGTAGATCGACTTTGCAAACACGAATAAATAGTTGCTGCACATCTTGAAATTACTTTAGGTCGCTTTTATTATCATAGTATCATATATTAATACTTGCAGATATCTTATCCTACTGCGAATACCTGATTATAAGCAGGATATCTGCGCGTTACATTACTTCATTCTAAATGATGGTTTCATTTCATCCTGATTATTTCAGATGCTTTTACTTTGTTCCAGATAGAGCTTAAGGTACTATCATAGTAACTAATAATGAATGCATGATACTTAATGGCTTTTTTACTAACTTTTAAAACTTGCATTTGTTTAAATAAATATTAATTGGTATATGCTATCTATAAAATACAAGCAGGTAGGCAAACAGCTTTTAATTCATATTCTGAGTATATGAAACTCAAGGCTAGTGCTGTTTGCCGTTATTTATGATTACTTATACAACATTATGCTATATTTTATTACATATTGTTATTATATAAACAAAATGTTTTCTTTTTTTATTTTCTTTTATGCAATTTTTAAAATTAAAAATTCTTTTTATTTATTAAAACGAACTATTTCATTTTAGTGAGTGTATTTATAATAACATTCTTAACTGATCCATCGGATGTTCTCATAATCCCATCATTTCCCGTAATCCTCACAAGAATACCTGTTGTTCCTGCATCTTCTCCCTCTAAAATACAAGCTTTATCAAACTTATCAGGGCATATAAACGATACACTCTCTCTTTTATAAGAGTTCTTACCAGAAATATAAATTCCATCTTTTATGTCATCTATTTCAACTTCATTTCCATCAACTAATACAAGTACACCTTGAAATGGTGTCGTTTTCTCCAACCACTCTGTTCCATAATCTTCCTGAGCTATAGTTGATTTTAATGCTGAAGGAGTCTTATAGCCAGGAGTCTTATAACCAGGAGTCTTATAGCCTGGTGTAGTATAACCTGGAGTCTTATATCCCGGGGTCTTAAAGCCTGGTGTCTTAAATCCTGGTGTATTATAATAAACCTTATTCCCTGATATCCCATAGGTTTCCCTGATACTAAGCATATCTCTTGGCACTACTACGTAATTAAGATTCGAACTCAACTGAACTCTACAATTATCCCCGTAAGCATCCTTTACTATTCCATAATATCCTTTAAATTCTCCTCCTTGAATTTCAACAGCTTTATAAAGGAAAGGATCTCTTCGGGCTCTAATTATACCTGTCTTTGGTTGTGGGTCTTCAATCTTACGAACAGGAGGACTTACTTCAGATGGAGTTAATATATCTTCCTGGCTAAAATCTTCTGAAGCCACAATTAATTTTCCAGGCTCTGTCTTTACAATTACACCATTCCTAAGCACTCCATCCTTTTTATAAGAAACTTCATCTCCCACCTCATAAAATTTTTCCACTGATTCAACTGGAACCTTAAAACTCCCCATTTTTGTTTTTATGCAAATCATGTTCGATTCATTTGTCTCGACTGTTCCAACTGTTTTAGCAAGCTCTCCATTTCTTACTAAAACTTTATCACCAACTGAAGGTATTTGAATTTTTATATTAAAAATAGAAAGTTCTTCAAATGTCGGATCTACGTTTTCAAATTCCAAATTAGACACTAAAACATCCTTCTCCAAAAATCCATTTTTATATGTTTCTCGTCTGTAAATAAAATATCCCCGACTTTTAGCTATTTCATCGGGAGGATAATCCTCTACTTTAAAAAGACTCTTCACTCCATTTAATCTAGGAACAATTTGGATACGAACAGACTCGTAGCTAATTATGTTTACTACGCGACCCAAATCGCCTTTATAACGCCCCTTTTTAATTCTACAAAAAGAACCAATGCGAAGTTGTTCCCTGTCTGTCTCACGATAGCTCATTACATCAACCATTTCACGTAGTGGAACCACGCTCACTTTGGCACGCCTAAATCCACGGACTTCTTCTAATGCCGTTAATACATCATTTTTTGTATACGCTTCTATGTAAATATAGCCCGGAAGACCTTGCTTAACTACTATGCTAAATATTTCTGGATTTTTTCGAGTTTCTCCGACTTTCTCAAAATTTCCATTTTTATTTTTTTCAACTATCATTGCAGCTGACTCACGCTCTCTTCCTGGTCGTACACGTACCAGCCAAAGTTTTGGGCTTCGTACAGTGGGTAATAAAGCATGTTGTTGTATTTCTTCGGTGTATTCCTCCTCTTCTTCCTCTTCATCTGCATACTTTTCTTCCCACTCATCAGTAATAGTACGCCAATCACGTCGGGGAATATTCTCATGTGACACTGATGATAATTCCTCTTCCTCTTCTGTTATAGCATCGAGATCTTCCTCTGAATAGTATGATTCCTCATCGTCCTCGTATGCTTCGATATCAATATATTTATTAAAGAGCTTATCCGATGATTTTTTTCTTGCCATTAAGGATATAAAATTATTCGATTTCATAAAATGTATGTGGAATTAGCTTTTTTGAATAAAATTTTGTGTATGATAGCATAAGGTATTATTTTAGTATTTAATTTGTTTTATGTAAACTTTTTGTTTAAATAAGAAATTCGGAAATAAATTTATTAAAAAATGAAAAAAAATGTGGTTTACACCATAAATAAATTTCTTTATAATGTTTTGGCTTATTTAAAATTACTATAATTTGATTTTGAAGCATCCTCTTACTGGCAATCTTTTTTTGGCTCTATAGCTCTTGGATAAAGCTAAAATATCAGTAGTAATTTTATTACGCTCCATTTCCGTCTCATAAAATTCGGTCAATTGGTTTATTATTTCTTTTATTTGAGTGGTTGTAAATTTATCAATATTTTTTATGAGCTTATTTATCTCGTCTATATTCATTGGGGATGGCTTATAATATTTATTGATTATTTAAAGCTGTTGATAATTGAATTTCTAATACAAAATATATCAATAAATTCAATAGATCATATTTAAATAGAATGTTTTTTTGTAAAAAGAGGGCAAAAATTTAATCCTAAACATGGAATATTGTTATTATATCATTAATACTAAAAAAAGGCAAATATAATTAATATCTTTCATTTAATTAAAGATTTAGTATTATCATTTTTCTCCATAGCCAGCGGTTGGCATCCAGTGGCACTTGCTTCTCCGAATCTTTTTACAGCTTCTTCTACTCGATCTCTTACGTCTATTCCATCCTCAATGCTTCTTCTATACTCAAGTCAAATGGTTTCAAGTGTTTTCTTCAGTACCGTTGATTGGATGTATGCTTCTATCGTAGAGGTCATATTTAATTTTTTTAGATAATTACTGTGGTACTTAGTTACCACACCATCCCATGTCATAACATAAGGTATTATTTTAGTTTTTGCTTTGTATAGCAAACTTAATCCATTACATAAAATGTTGTATTTCCTCTTCTTCTCTGTTTCAACAACCTGGAGATTATCTTGGCTCGTTATACCGACTTCAACTAATAGAATTTCATTTTCCTTTTTATCGTAAATAAATATATTTGGTCTATTATTTTTTACTAGGATATTAGTCCTTATCCTTGTATCGACCCGACTTTCGGCTCTTTCATTTTCCATGAACTCCTGGACTGAATGAGTTCGTAGTTTATTTGATTTTTTAAAGCCGTACTTATTCGCAAGTAGAAGGTGAATACACCTAAGTACCTCATTATGCCTTCGCGTATAGTCATGTCCCAGCATTCGATCACAACGTGTTGCCAGATGGTCGATTGACTTTTTGGCTTTACCACAATGCTGGCAGGCAAATATATCATATTTATAATTAAATATATATTTGATTAGAAAAAGAAATCACATGAAAAGTTGTATAGAGCCCGATCAAATTAGAAAATTTTTAAGAACTCTTCTATGTGATGAAACACGAAGTGATGATCATACGCGAAAGCAATTTATTGCTACATTTAAGATAGAAATGTCTACTTTCGTGAAAATGCGATATTATGCTAGCATTGCAATATAGTTAAAAACCAGTAGAACACATAGCTACCGTGTGTGAAAAAATGTATTTTCATTGGTATACGACAAGGTTTTTAACTGTTTACATCCTTTATTACTGAATAAATACATATTCAAAGGATCAAAAAACTGCAATTGTATTCTGTTCGAGAACTTGTCGAAAATAAAACAGCGGAAAATATGTCTACACTAAAATAAGAGCTGATATTCTGATCAAACATTATCGACCGGGCATTTTTATTTAGATAAATTTTAAATGGAATAATTTTAATAAAGTTGGCATAATGAGCCGAAATAATCTCTAGCTAGTTGAGACGTAGAAAAAAGCATAACATGACATTTTAATTAATGACCTCACATTTTTATAAAGAAATAACTAAAATTATACTGTGTGTTTGATATGAGGTGGAGTAATGACAAAATACTACAAATATCGTTTAACCAAGCTTAGCATCACATCAATTATGGAAACACATATCGAATGCATCGTATTAAAGAAAACTTTGGAGACCATCTCATTAAAGTTTAGGCAAAGCATTGAGGATGGCATAGAAATAAAAGGCGAATGTTGTAAGAGACTTGGGAATGGTAATGCTGACCATAACGTAAAGAAGAAAAACAATAATCCACATATAAATAATTGATTAAAAATCAGAAGGAGCTTTATATATATATAATGTATTTAAATTTTGCGTTATAGCTATCTATCCAATGGTTTCGTATCTATCCTTTAATAGAAAGAACACTCGACAAGCTTTTATTCAATTATAATCTACTTATTTATTTTAATAAGTATATTATTATTCAATTATTAGTCATGCTGAAAAAATGGAAAAATATTTCATCATGACGAGCTGTAATCTTGAAAGCTAAAGAGCAAAACAAGACTCACTTCTATTTAGTCTACCAATACCTCGGTGTGAAATACTCATCTGACAGACATTTCTACTAAGAGTCGTTTAAATGCTCAGCGCATGACGAAATTAATAAAAAAAGATTTTATGAAAAGTTATATAGTGTCTGCTCAAATGAGCTTGTTGGTTTAAAAGATTCTTTTACTCAAATATATTTTATTAAGTATGATCTTTGCGTTGAAGGTGTTATTTTTGTAATTAAGATAGAAATGTTTTACGAGAGTATGGTACTTAAAAATGCCAGCATTGTGGTAAAGCTAAAAAGCTGATCGACCATCTGGCGACAGGTTGTGATCAAATGCTTAGATATGGCTATATGTGTAAGCATAATAACGTGCTTAAGTGTATTCACATTCTATTAGCGAATAAATACAGTTTTAAATAAACAAAAAAATTACAATCTCATTCCGACCAAGAGATTTGGAATATGAAAAAAACCGAAATTCGGGTCTATACAAAGATAAGGACTGATATCTTAGTAAAAATAATAAACCGGTATATTTATTCACGATAGAAGAGAAAATAAAATTATTATAGTCATAGTCGGTAAACAAATCAAGAAAATATCCAAATTGTTGAAACAAAGAAAAATAAGAAATATGACTAATTGGCAAATGAATTAGCTTTGCTATACAAATAAAATAATACCTTATGTCATGACATGGGACGGCATGGTAACTGAATATCACAGAAATATCTCAAGGACTTAAATATAACTCCTACAATAGAAGTATATTTTGATCGAAGTATTCAAGAAAACGCTCGAAACTATATCACTTGAGTACAGAAGAAGCATTGAGATTGATATGAGTAAAATAGATCGAGTAGAAGAAGCTATGAAAATATTTGGAGAAGGAAGTGCCACTGAATGTCAACCGAAGGCCATAAAAAACGAATAAGACAACATTAACCTTTTAAATAAATTAAGTATCTTATTTTAATAAGTATTTTGTAATTTAATTATTTCTTCCGGCTTAAGAGTTCTGTTTATATTTACAATGAGTTTTGAAGTACTGCGAAAAATGTTTAAATTATGACAAATTTTTCACTTAGGTATTCATACCGCTGTTAGTCTAAGTTTATACCATCCATCGAAGCCGGATCGACTTTACAAGGAAGATAGGGTACTTGCACCCCAATAGTTTTGGCATCAAACCAGGACGTTTTTGTCATCCTAATGTCAATCTCCATATACAGCTGTGCAGTTGACTTACCCGAATTCACCCTAATGCAGACATCCCAATATAATTGGAATGTCTGCACTTTCTATGGTTTAATTCAGGCGCGGAATCTGTTTTTATGTTTTCATATTCTTTTGTTTCTCCAGTTGCACCTCCTTTGCGATAAATAGAAAACAGACGATAGTTGTAAATTTGACAATGCGCTCATTGACCGAACATGTTTAAAACTTATAAGCTTCTTAACTAACCATAAAACTCCTATCTCGAAGGAAGAATAAAGAAAATTAGTAAGTAGGATATCTATAGAACACATAATTAATAGTTTTTAATTCTAATTCTGAGTTTGCACTTATCCAGCAGATTATTACACCCAAGACTACTAGTAAGTTTTTGTCCCAACTTAACGTAATTTGTTATAAAAATCGTTTTATATTCTCACACCTTTTTATTCTTGTTTAATAAACTATTTATTTTAATTGACAATTTTACACGATAATCCGATGTGATCAACTGGTATACATTAATATAATATTAACCTGATGTAAATGACAAATAAAATAAGTATATGTAAGTTATATCGACATTTATATTAAATGTATATTTATTTTTATAAGTATTTTTTCATTTTAAAATTGATTATATAAATTTTATACGAATAGAGCAGAATAAAATAAAAAGGAGAACAATATTAAATACTATTAGTGTTATTACGTAATAAAAGTATATTCATTTTCCGAATATTGATTTAACAATATAATAATTCGTATAAATATTGAATCAATTAAAAATTAGTATAAATTTAATGATAAATTCTACTATTGATGAATAAATCACATGATTTGTAAATATATTGTTACTAATTCTTGTCAATATATTTTTCTGTACATCTTAATTATGATTTATTACATAAACTTTATTCTTCGCTAATATTATATACTTTAATTTGTATTAATATAGCAAATTCGATAACTAATTAATCATAAGCTTCCATATAAGGTAAATTAAAATCATTTATATAAATAACAATTATTAGTAAGTAATAATGATGTTATATTTGATTTTAACTAAATATATTTTAAAAACGCGGCTGGAATCTTCTCATCATGTATCATTAGATCCACTAGGATTTCCTATCATAACTTTTGATATAGGCGAAGATATCACGCTAGCAAGAAATTCTCTTTACTGCGTGAAAAACGAAACTGTGCATGAAAAGCAAGATTTTAATGATATGTATGAACTAATTCACATCAATAAGAATAAATTAAAGCTCATACTTTATTATACTAGCGGTAATATCAACTGGATTCAAATGATAGATAAGAACAAATATGTTATTTATAAGCTTGTAGTAGAAATCGATGATAAGACAAATGAATATATTTTTGGTGTTATTAAAACTGGAAATAATGCTGTTTATATTATTACATCGGAAGATTATAAAAGCTTAGAATATATCATGAATAAGTTAGTGTTAACTAAATCCCAGAACGAACTTATTGGGATAAAAGTTAAAGATGAAAAAATGCACAAGATAATCAAAGAAACTGAACTAAAATGCTATGAAGTAATCAATATGTACTTAGAGGCTTGTAAAATCCTAGTGCCTAAATTGAAAAATTCAGATTCATCTGAAGAAGATATAAATACCATTAAAAAAGCAATTAGTAAACTTAAAGTAAAAATAGATGACAATACAGGAATAATAAAACTAATAGAAACTCTAGCAGATATAAAACATGTAGAAAAGAAGAATAATGAAATGATTTATATGAAAATATATAATATAAAATCTGTTATCCAAAAATTACAACAAGCAATTAAAATTTGCGGTGAAATTTCAGAAAATATAAACAACCATTCTTATGTCTCACTTTACTTATTAATAAATGATTGTATTTTAAATATCAAAACATGTTCATTATATCATAAGAATAAAAACAATAGAAAGTTAGAAACAGTACAAGAAAACTATTCAGTGATATTAAAAATTTTATTAAATTTTAAGAAAAATTTCATCATACGAAAGTATGAATAAAAAGGAGTGAATAAAATAAAACGTTGTTTACATTTTTTAACCTTATAAAGAAAGAAACGTACTTTATATAATAAAGTTATCGAATAACAGTTTTGATTATTTAAACCATTCTATTTATAAATAAACATTGTTTTATAAAATAAGCAAAAATATTAAATTTAATACAAATCGACGGTGCATTTATAAAAATATTACTTTCCCTGCAACAAAGCCTGTCTAAAGTCAATGCTAAAGCGCAATATTGTTTGTTGCGAAAGGATATTATGAGAATAGAACATATTGAACTATGTAAATGACACACATCTTTAAATAAATAATTTCAAAAAGGATATATAGCTATTATTTTAGATGTTGATTTGATATTTAGAAAATATTTTTAACCACATAACATATTATTATTGTTTAATTTTATTATTCTTTATAAAATGAAGTCCTTTCAATTAAACTTTTTAGGAAAGTCTAAACTTAATTAAAATAGTACCCCTTGAAAAGAAGTACATAAGAATATTAAACTAATATAAGTGTTCTTGCAATGTTTTTATTGATAAATTATCTCCATTTTATTACAGATTTTCAACCCATCCATGGCTGACCCATCTCTACTTGCTGACAAGATAACCAACCAGTTATTAAACGCACCATCTCTGGCAACCGAAGAAGAGCTTCGCAAATACACTGACAGCATACAGAAAGATATCCATGACTACGAGCTGATGCTATACGAAAAGGATACATACGATCGAGAACAAGCACAGCAAATAGCACGGTGGCGAACGAACCTTCTACACGTAACTAAACAGCCGGTGAAGCTAACATCACAGGAAGACAAGACAATGTTTGAAACTGTGCAACTGGTATCTCGACAAATAAGTAAAGCGGCAAGCAACATGAAATTATTGGGAGACTCCACCCTTAAATTATCAGGTCTTAATTACACCAACCAAGACATCGAAAACGAAATAAACGAAGCCCGAAAAAAGCTTCTAAGAAACAAATCAAATCAGAAAAAAGAAATGGGGATGATATGGGCAGGGTTTATACTTTTAGCTTTGGTATGTTTGTTTATACTTATTGATAAGTTTTTTATTAATAAAAAAGGAATTTTGTAACACAATCTAATCTGAAATCAAACAGTTTTATGTAGCTTTTATAAGAAGATTCTATTTTAATTAAATGCTAAGCGGATTAATTAAACTTGTCTTTTTGATTATACTTTGCTGTGTGCTTTATATTTTTATCCATGTAGCCATAAAAGGGACTCTCCCGCTTGTTGATGAAAATAAAGAAAATAATTTTATATCAAACAGAAGAGAAAAAAACAGATTAATTGAGTCAGCTAAAAAAAATAAATAATATCCATTCCTACATTTTTAATATAATTAAATACATTTTTTCTTTAAATCTTTCATTTTATTCAATCACATTCCTAACATCTATGAAACTAGATCAATACACCGTCTCAAACTATCCATAAAACTCGTTTAACTGTATTTTACATGCACATTCTTATATTTATGATAACAGCAATCTTCTGTTATTACACTAACGATGAATATTCAGAAGATGAATCCATAACAACAGAGAAAGAAGAGAATTATACCACAAATCGTACCTTTTCTGAGGAGAAGGTACGTGTCCACCCAGAGAATCTATCCGAAATCCTACACAGGGAATTTGAAGATTTAAGTAAGGAGATGAGTACAAAGATTACAGATGCTATCAGCCATATGGTCAGTCATAATCCTGATAGGAATAATTTTAAAGATGTTATTACAATTAAGAAGCGTACTGTAAGAGATGGGACTCATAAGGTGATAGATATGAAGGTATCAGAGAGGAAGGTCCCTAAGTCCAATTCTCAACTTGTGGAGAGAAATGAAATTGATTGGGATTTTGGACTAAGAGCTATGATTGGAGGAATTCTATTTTTATTTGCAGGTTTAATTTTTACTTATACTTTAAAAGTTTATCAGAAGTGGATACAAACAAACTATCTTAAAATAGCAAATGAGGCTTTAGAAGAGAAAAGTGGTATTAGTATAATTACACCTAAAAAATAAAACCATTTAATTACTTCTCTTTTTTATTATCATTGGGAGTCTTATTAGAGTTATTATTCTCTTCTTTTTTGCTTTCTTCTTCTTTATTATCCTTCTTACTTTCTTCTTTCCTTTTTAATTCCTCTTCTTCTTTCTTTCTTAATTCTTCTTTCCTTTTTAATTCTTCCTCTTCCTTCTTTTTTAATTCTTCCTTCTTTTTATTTTCTTCCTCTTCCTTCTTCTTTAATATTTCTACCTTTGCTATTTCAATTATTCCATCAACTTCCGCTTTAAGTCCGCTAAATTCAGAAGGGTTAACCAAATTATAAAAATCACATTTTAATGTATTTAATTTTTCCTTGGTCTGATAAAGCACACCTTGAAGCCTGTACAAACTTGGGGTGTAAATACCTTTATTAGCATTAATAAATTCTTGTGCTGTATTTATAACCCCTTCCTGTAATTTATGACTTATGTCGCCAAGAATCTTTTCGATCTTCTCCCTTATAAAATTTAACTCTTTATATATTTTGGCTTCTCTTTCTTTCTCCTCATTTAAGGTTTCTGCTATGTGACTATAAACTAAATCATCAGTAATAGCAGATATACGTGTGTATTCCTCTGGTTCAAATAATCCAGGATAATATTCAGCTAGTGAATTTGGCAATTTACATAACATGGTTTCTAAACTATTTCTTAGATCTCCTATTTTTTCACTTTCTTCTTCTATTGATCGATATTTATTTTCTACTTCACTAATCTTTTCAATGATATCCACACCTAATTCTTGTGTGTTAAAACGGTAATTCACAGTGTTACCATTTCCATCAACAATAGATTTGATTTCGATAACTCCGAGCCGATTTAATGCTAGTGAAATAAAAACTTCTTTTGGTTTTTCTTCCTTTTCTAGAAAAATTTCTAATTGTCCCACTTTGTTTCCATCTTCAAATAAATCCAGTGCAAACTCATCACTTCGCTTATAGCTTAGCTTCATCACACCACTTGGATATAAACACCCTCTTTTGAAAATTACCGTTGGTTTAACTTCGCTATCAGACAAACAAACTGATATTTCCGTTCCTGTAAAATCATAGAATTTATATCCCTTTTTATTCCCGAAAAGCATACAACCTCCACCCAAAGCTGCACCACTAGCACAAGCCTCATCAGCATTAAGAGTAGCATAGGTTGTACCCCACACATCACCCAACACTTCTTTCACTAAACTGTTATTTGCATTTCCTCCTACTAATTCAACCCGCAACGGTTCATCTTCCAACTCAGCTTTAAAATTCGCAACAAATTCTTTAAGTTTTGTTAGTTCCTTATTAATAGCAGACACATATTCATCTCTTTTTACTACAACCCTATAAGTATCATCCCCGACTTCTATATTTACGACCACCTGCTCGGTTGAGTTCAAAATAGTCTTAATATAATTTAGCCTTCGTTTTAATTTTGCTTTTGTTATTTCATTTTCTGGCATTGATGGTGTATTTTTATAAATTAATGCAAGAAGTTTGTTGTCAAAATCTCTACCTCCAAGTTTTATTACACTAACAAGTGTTGGTGCTATAGTATTATCTTTGGATTCAAAATGTCCTATCGTAGTCTTACTATGGCCGAGATCAATAACAACAAAACGTTCCTCCAAAGTTTCCCGCTTTAATCGTAATGCCATAGCACATGCAGTAATATCACTAAAAATATATGAAGTATTTAATCCAGCAACATGAGCCGCATTAACTAGCCGTCTTCTTTCACGCTCAGTAAAATAATGAGGGACAGTGAACGTAATTAAGGGATTCCCGCGTGTATTTATTGCGAATAGACGCTGTAGATATGCCAAAAACATCACCATGTATTGAGCGCTCTCCAACAATGTATCACCGCCAAGCATATCCCTAAAACCTTCGTGCCTTACAGCAAGGTCTGCTTTCCGATCACCACTTATCGCATTACCAAATCTTCGCTTCGGCCGTGTTAATTCTAGCTTAGTAGGAACACTTCGTTTTCCGAGCTCATCAAAATAAATCTCCGTCTTCGTTGAACTTATCACCGTTTTGCTATCGCCTATATCAATTCCAACATTTTCCATGGCATTAAGAAATTATTTCTCCTTTTAATAATTTTATTTCTAGAAAAATTATAAAATGTAAAAAAAGTATTTTATAAAATTGTTTTTATTTTAATAAAATTCTTCAGATTGTTGAAGCGAAAAAAAAAGAAATACGACCTTTTGGCGAATGAATTGGGCTTGCTATACAAAACAAAGACTAAAACAACACCTTATATTATGATATGGGACGGTGTAGTAACCAAGTATCACAGAGATTATTTAAAGGAATTAAATATAACTCATATGATAGAGGCATACATCCAATGACGGTATTGTGAAAAACGTTTAAAAATATATCACTTGAGTACAATCGAGGATGACATGGATGTAAGAAATCGAGTAGAAGAAGCTGATTGATAGAAGTAAGTGACATTGGATACCAACCGCAGACCATAGAAAAATAAATAACCCAACACTAACTCCTTAATAAAATAAATTTTTATATTAAATATATAAAAAACGATGCTTGATTAGCATATAAAATCATCCAATTGCTTCTAATAGTCTAAATATGCTTCAAATATTCTATAAGTGATTATAGAAATTAAAAAACAAAACTTTGTTATAAGACTGTAATAAGCTGGATTTATCATAAATTAAATAACTTTTGCCTATTTAAAATGATATTACATTATAACACTTTTATCATTACTGTATTATTTTGATATAAATAGAGCAAATCTATTATAAGTTATAAGAAATGTTTTTCATTAACTGAATACTTGTCAATTGCTTTTCTTATTTAACCATGAATTATAATATTTGTCAGTTTTTAGATGCATATTAAGCATTAGATTTACTTCTTGGCAAATTGCTGTGATTCGTCAATTATAAATGTATAAAAATTTTGAACAGATTTCTGAATTAAACAAAAGAAGATTAGCCGGTTACCACGTGCAAAAATATTAGCCCAGGTGTGGCACCACAAAGAATATATCTTCTTATATAGATTACTTGAAATTTTTAAAATATAAGAAAATAATATTTATAATAATAAATTAAGTAAGTTAATTGTGTATTGTTTATATAAAAAGTTTTTCTAAAAATATTTAAGATAAGAAATGTAAAATGCTGAAAGTCAAAAGATTGAAAGATAATATCAATGCATGACATAGTTTTTTTAAAAATGTTAACATTTCAATTATCTATATGTTAAACTATTTTTCATCAATTCTAAGTTTTGATTATATTATTTATATCACAAATTTTAATAATCAATTTTCATATAATTAAACCAATTGTATATGAAAAGAAGCTCAAAACATCTTTCAATTAATTTGTTATGGAATTCGATGTTTATAATTAAGTTGGTGTAATCAATTTTTATTATTATTACCGAATTTAAAAAAAAGAAATGTAAAATTATATTAACTGAATAAAATATTTAAGGTAGATTCAATCCTATCATGTAACAGCTATATTTTATAAAATATAGCTGTTATGAGAATTTATGATTTACTATCACTCTAACTTGATTTAATAGTGTTGGTGTACACGTCTTTTTTGAGTACACAAATATTTTTATATTATTACAAATTTCTTCTTTGCGTATTTCGTTATTAACGTTTAAGATGTTATTAATGTTTCAAAATTTCTGTTTTTTAAATAAAAAATTTATATTTCTTAAAACTCTTTCAAATATTACAATATTCAGCTTACTAACTTTTTATTCTTTATTTTTATAACTTTGATTCATCAAACTAAATAATTTTGTCATTTCACCCGATATATTTGAATAATATAATAGTTTTTGACTATGCTGTAATAAACCATTATATTATTCTATTAAATAAAGAATTTGTCATCTAAATTATATAACTAATCGATTTCATGAGATATTCATTCATTAAAAATTGAATATTCCAAGCATTTTTATTTTTTATATTAAAAATTCTTAATTACCCGAATACATTTTTTGGTTTTATTATAATAAGTTATAAATGTTTTACTGAATTGACACTTTTTATATAATTCTTTTATTTATGATTTTCATGTAAATTAGATAATAAGGGTTAATGCTATATATTATTCTTTTTCTTTCTTTTATATGGCATCCAGTGGAACTTGCTTCTTCGAATCTTTACACAGCATCTTTTACTCGGTCTCTTACGTCTATGTCATACTCAATGTATACTCAAGTAATATGGATTTTCATGTAAATAATATCTAAATTTTAAAAATAAGTTAGTTGTTCCATTAATTTTGTCTTTTACTTGCCACTTAATTCTATTCTTCAGCCCTCCACAAAATATAATTTTACATTTTAATTCATGGTGTCAGTTAGTCAAACTCGTAGTATAAATATAAGCCGGAAATGATGTATCAATTTATTTTATTATATAATAAAGTACATTCTAAACTAAAAGTAAAAAGGAAAGAGCTAAACATCTCTTTCTACAATTTAAAATAAAATATTCGCTTAATATTATTTTATTGACAGTCTCAATTTACACAGTATGAACTGCTTAACATAAACGAAAAAAAAACTATATATAAGATAGTATAGATCCCTCTGATAGACAAGACGAACTCTCCGCTTTAAACAAAACGATAAAATGAATTTATGTGTTGAAGCAATAAATAGTTGCATTCAAAATAGAAATATCTACAGCCTGAAAACGCAGTATTATGAAGCATTGCGCCAAAGCTGAAAATTTTGTAATCACGTTCGTATGTAACGATCATGATTAAACCAATAAATACAGCAAGTTCTTGATATCTACACCTTTTTTGCTAATAAATATAATTCAAAAGCTCAAAAAAACTGCGATCTATCTCAGTCTAAGAAACCATCAAAAATGAGAGAGATGAAATAGCCACATTAGAATAAAAACTAATACTTTAGTAAAGCACAATTGATTGTATATTTCTATTTACGATAAAAGATTAATAAAATAATTTTAAATAAAGCTAGTATAGCAAGTCAATAAGGGAAAAAGTATGTTATTATGGCAATGAGCTTGTCATAAAGCCCAAATTAAAATTATACTTAATTTTATGTCATAATCAGATAGTACCAAAGAGGTTACTTAAAAAAGCTTAAAACCACATCACCCATTGAGGCATACATTCAATTTATCGTATCAAAGAAAACATCTGAAAACATTTTTTTAGAGTTTAGCAAAGCATCAAAGATCGCATTGAAATGAACAGTAAAATCTAAGAAGCGATAGCAAGCATTTGCGGTGGTAGTGCTGATGGATGTCCAACACGCATAGATAAAATAGCAATAAAAAATAATAATTCCTATTATAAAAATTTCTATTTTTAAATTGATATAAAATATGTAATTGTTATGCCTGTTAGATTCATGATGGATGAAATCCCTGATTCATCAAATGAGTGATTTTATTTAACAAAGGAACTAATCGTAGCTAATTATCTTTTTGTTCGACAGTTAATTTCATTTGCTTCTCTAAATATTCTCGCTGCACCTCGATACTTCATCTATATTTAGCAAGATGATGGGTTTCTTCCAACAATCAATTGCATTTAGGTTTTATCGTGAAGGCTATATTTAGCTATTTAAGTGCGAATTTGGTGACTATCTGCCTCGCATATAATAAAGGTATTATTTCAGTCTTGGCTTTATATAATAAACCAAGCTCATAAAGTGCGATATCATGTTTTCTTTTTTTCTCCGTTTATACAGGTCAGATATTATCTCGCTGATTATGTCTACCCATACTAAACGATTATACTTGCTTCCTTATCATATCCCAGATTTATCATAATTTACAATATTTTTGGTCCTTATCATTGTATCAACCGAATTTCGTCTCTTTCGTTTTCCATGATTTACTGGACTAAGTGAGTATCTGATTCCATAAACCCGTATTTATTAGAAGAAAGTGAGCGTATATATTTACTTATTTACTTCAGTTTGTTTCCTCTCTTTCGTAGCCAAGTAAAATCAGATATAGTAATTACCATAAAACCGATAAGTTATAATAGATAGTTTTTGGTGCAACAATTAATTATATTTAGTTTACTATTATATACGATATAATGCTTTTATAAAATCAACACAAAAAAAAAAGATAAATATAATATTGCTATAATAGAAAATATGAATTCCACTAATATAAAAAAAGTTTATTTTTTTTATATTTCAGAATTATTTATTTAAAGGCGTATTATTCACATGGTTTAGTAATTTAATGATTTATAACTTTTCTCACAAACAAACTGACTTATCGCTTTACTACAACCATACTTAAACTATTTTAATTGAGGAATGAGGCTATTTTAAATTAATGAATAAAATGATGTTTATTGTTTAATAAAATTTTCGAATAACACATTTAAATAAAATTTTTTTCAATTTTATAATTCTTTGGCTATACTCGGAAAATTCTTTTAATATTTAGAATAATCTGTGAAGTTTATAGTTTGGTTCAAAATAAAAAATAATCAGATCTCTTTGAGTAATTATGACATCGTATATCAGAACATGATCAACTTTGAACCAAGGAGTAGTATTGTAGTCATAAATCATACTTTTACTATTTATGTTTTCTTATTTTTACAACACATGCAGCTGAATACCGAATTCCTTACTTCAAAAATGCATAATGATTGCTACGTCTGCTAATCTCCTGTTAGATGAATGCTCTACTTTTAAATTATCATATTATTTTAACTCGTGTTTTTGCCTTTTAAAGTATTTAATATATTATATAAGTTCTCAATAATGATTACATTGTATAAAAGTAAAAGCTTTTTGACTAATTTTTACTTATAAAAAATAATGAAAAAATTTTAAAGCTAATCATCTGCGAAACACAAACGCATAAATAGACAGTTTTGAACTCGAATTCCAAATTTGCACTTCTTCAGCACCTTCTTATACCCGAAAATACTATCGTAACATCGTTTCGGAATTATTACATAATAAATTATCTGATAATAAAGGAGGTTTTATCTTAAAAATTTTGTTTGTATCATAGAAAAAAAAACTTTCTACTTGCTCATTTTAAAACTTATGTACACAAACAAAGCATCTGTCTTATTGCCCTTAGCCATTACCTTTATTAGACCCATCTCTATATAAAATAAAAATAAATTAAAATATCCATGAAAAATGAATTATTTAAAACAATCGGAAACATATTTTTTATTACATTTCCCATGCTAGGATTTGTGCCTCAAATAGCATCAAAGAAAATTGTGTTTCCTAGTTTACTTTCTATTCTTACAATCTACTCGTCAACCTTCAAGATTTTTTATGTCAAGGCAGATCCACTCGATCCCATTGTTCCTCAAGCTTTGCTACTCATTGTGTTTCATTTCTTTCTTCTTTATGCTTACAAACAAAACTTATCAGTTTTAGAAAAGAGAATTTTTCATAATCGATTTGTTGACAGCTATATCGTTAAGCATGGTTTATTTACAGTTATCCTTTGTTCCGTCGTTATGATTGGTATTTCTCTTGATTCCCTAATATTATTAGCTCCTACACCAATTTTCTACACTGCCTGTGGTATAATAGCAATAGCATGCGAAATGAGTATCGGTATTGTTCAAATTATCATGCGGCGCATTGATAAAAAGTACGGGATAGAAAAAAGATTAGCAAAAGAGTTATTTTTATGCTGGGCGTTGGGAGATGCTGTTAAGGTAGCATGGATGATTTATATCAAATCGCATTTCGCACTAATTTTATCGGTTGTATTTCAAATTGGTGTTGACATTGTATTATTATTTGAATAATCAATAAATCTGTTTACAAAAAACAATTTAAAATGTATTTTATTTACTGAATAACTCTGCCATAATGAATTCTAATTTGAGAGAAAATTTTAAACTTTCAATTTATTTAAATATCAAAAATTGATTAAGATTAATAAGAAACAAATTATTTAAATAAAATAATCATACAAATTATCAATTAGAAGTTATAACACATTATATCAACATATACTAAACTAGAAAAAGATTTTTAATGGAAAACATAGACTGGATGTATTTATTTATATCAAAAAGTTAGAAATAAATTTACAAAGCCCGAATAATAAGTCAACATGATTTTTAACTTGTTAAAAGAAAAAGAAAAGAAGCAAAAACATAAAGAAAATGTGGTTGTATAACTTAAAAATAGAATTTATATACATTCGACTGTTTTATTCTAGATTATGTTCTTAAAATACGGAAGAAACAATAAATATAGTAGATGAGGTATAAATGTAGAAGATAAAAATAAATCTTTTAAAATTGCAGGTATCGTATGATAAATAAAATAAATGATTTATTAACTAAGATGTTTATAATAAAATGGTTATATATAATTAGAAATTATAACATTATTTGAGTTTTTATTATTTAAATATGCTAATTTTCTATAATAATTTTTTTAAAGATATCAATTAAAAATAAAAAATTTATTGTAGCATGTTTTCGTTTAAAACGACGACAAACCAGAACGACTATTTACTCGTAGTTTTGGATGTAATAAGATGCTGGACAGATGAATTTTTGAAGTAAAAACTGTTAATTTATTTATATGTTTTATAAGTAGATAACTTATTATCTTTCTTCTCAGAGGTTGGAGTTTTAGAAACTAATTAAAAAGCCGTTAAGTTTCGCACATATATTGGTCAATGCGCCCATTGTCAGATTGACAACTCACGAAAATATCCAGAGTTCTATTTAAAGCAAAAGAGGCGCATCTGAAAAAACAAAAAAAAATATGATGAAGTCATGGTATGAACTTAGATTAAACCATAGCAAGCGCATACGTTCCATTTATATCAAGATTTTTGATGGAAGTTCCGGGTAATTCAACTACTTTTCCTGTATAAATATTGGCACTAGGATGATATAGTACCCTGGCTTGCTTGCAAGAT
>SBIQ01000025.1:0-63827 GCA_014805555.1 Astathelohania contejeani | reverse complement strand
ATAATAAAGTAAATATTTTAATTATATACACTAGTAATTATATATCAGATAATATATTTGTTGGATTTATAGTGATTCCTTGAATACAAGGTGGTATTATATAGCTGACCTTTTGAAAATTTATTATATGGGTAACTAAATAGAGAATGTTTCTATGTGTTTGTTTATTTTTAGAACCAATCATATTGGACATGACATATAAATAGCAACACATGTAATGAAGCAATATATTGCTACAATTAATTTTGTAACTAAAGAAATAATATTAATTAAATTAAATAAAATATTAAATGATGTATATTTTAGAATTTACATTAATATGTTAATATTATTTAAACCTCTTAATTCTATAATCAAGATATCAGTTATATTCAAGCATGTTTTCTCATAAAAAATATATTTCAAAATAAATGTGCAAGACAAAATTACATCGAGTCTAAAAATTATATTTTATTTAGCATTGGGACAATTTTTTTTACTCAGTGAATATGATTGGCAAGTGTATATAACGAATAAATAATATAATTATTTTAGTCAAGTTAAGTGATACCAATCATATAAATTAAATAATAGACAACCAAAAATAAAAAAACATATCATTCATCATATAATCATAATGTTTATTTGTATATACTCAAAATTTAATATAATTTCATAAGTCGTATCACAAACAAGTAATAACTATGTATCGAAAAAAGTATTAAGCAAGCTTAATGATTATTCCACATGAAAATATAGCCAAGTAACAATACTATATTAATAAATTTGATATATATCGCTTCAACACCTAAATAATTGGTATTGCATAGTTGCCAGATATATGGAAATACTTAGAAAAGTAATAAAAATGCAAGATAACACACGTTTCTCATGTATAAAATAATTAAATGTAATATTCATATATAATTTTAGTCAAATATAATGCTTATTACTCACATTTTAATTTCAAATCATTTGTTTTTTAATACCAACACTGTGTTAATTGGTTTAAATATATAATCTTTTTTATATAATATCACCTTTACATTTCAGAAATATTATTATTTAATTATGTTGTAAGCATATTTCTATCTATAAACTAGCACCTTTATTACCTTATTTTACACAAAATATTATTTATTTATGACATACGTCGAATGTAAATACTTTATTATTGCAGCTTTTTGCATAACCTTATAATAGTAAAATATAGTATATTTTTCATCGCAAATGTTTTTTTAAAAAAATCTACATATAGTAAATACTATTGGTTATCAGTATCAAAATAGTTTTATGACAAATATTAGTAAATAACCAACAAATACATTTAATATGTGTATTCTTACAAAAATATCATTTATTGCAAATGAATAGTTGAACTCATATATATTTACTTATTTTTTGCTATATTTTACATCGGTATATAATATGGTTTATTTAAACACAACATGATATTTATATAGCTTTCATATAATGAATTTTTAAACTTTTAAGTTCGAATAAAATTTAGTAGTAATAAAAAACTTGTGCATTAGATCAAATTGTTATGTTTTTTTAGTAAATCATTAAATGGTTAAACATAAATTATGCTGGTTTAATATGGGTTATCAGCATCTAATTTTTATTAGTTTATATCATTTATTTAAAAAATATATACTATTTGAATTTTAAGTATATAAGAAACATTCAATAAATTTATGCAAAAGAGTATTGTTTTTTATCATTTTTAAAAGTCAAAAAATATAGATTATTACATGATTGAAGTGTTATTATATCGTATCTGAACTTTTTGTTACTATCTATTTTTTTGCAGTAGTATAAAAATTTATTTAATCAAATTATTAAATTTTATGTTTGCCAATGGTTATAAATATATCGCATGAATTTTTTTGCTGGTTTTATTTATAACTTGAATATATTGGAATAACAGCTGTTTATATTTTTATAGGCACAAAGTTGTACTCATAATATGAATTGTTTAATATGGTCATTTATTCTACAAATGTTTCCAATTGAAATTGTACTATTTATACAAAAAATCGATTAATATCTGATGAAGTCATAGAGTATAGATTTTAATAAATTTTTAAAAATACATAGTATGTTTAGCATTATCATAAGAAATGATTAGAATGTATAAAAGCAGTATATAATTTAATGCTTAACGATGTTGCATTGTATAAAATACCTGCTTTTTTTTCTTATATTTGGTTAAAAACTACAGCCATTCAATGAATTTGACTATAATCACGTTAAATTAGTATTGGCACTAAGTATTTAGATCGTTATTCGTATGTAAAAGTGTAACGTGTACAAGTATATTACTTCACTGATAGATCTATTTATACTTAATAACGCATTGTATTTAGCCCCCTCATCATTTTTATTAGTAGAATATAATCTGTAATATATATTTTCGACTTGCAATATAAACTCATTTCTTTATCAAAACTCAAAACATACCTCGTTTTATGGCATAAAAGAAAAGTTTCATATTTATCCAGTTTAACAAATTATGTTTTAATGACTATATATACATATGTTCAATTGATCATATTCAAAAGACACGAAATACAACTTTTTTAGAGTCTAATATATTTGTGATTGTTATAAAATAAATAGCATAAATCTAAAAAACGTTAAAAAGGTTTTTAAATGGCGATATTAACGAGTACATTCATGTATAAATGAAAACGAAAAAAATCGCATAAAGAACTTCTTATTAAATGACAATGATAAAGCTTATGCTAACGATATGAATACATAATACTATAATCAATGTTTAAAAACAATGCTATTATTAATAAGCAGAATTTCATAATCCTCAATAAAAAATAAGATTATATTAATATAATTAGCAGATGTTGTTCATAGAATGCTAATTATAAGGGTGTTCAATAACATAGTGTTAAAACAATATAATAAATACATAATATTATTGCAAAATGGCTAAATACATTATTATAAGCAAATAAGAGCCAAGGACAGCAAGACATGATCTTGGTACTGTCAGAGAGAATAGTAGGTAGGAATATTAAGTTTTTGAATTTCTGAAGCTATAACAGATAGTTAAAACATTGCAAACTATATATATCAAGTACAGTCATAGACAGAATGTAATCGTGTTTTTGATAAAACTTTGATATGAGCATTTTGCTATATAAAAGAACTGCGCATTAAACTTGCTGAAAATTTTATTAAATGCTCCATGTGTAATGTTAAATTGTAATACATATCCTTTTTGGCGATGTTTGGATAAGAGTAAAGCAAGAATTGAATCATATTTATTTGATTAAATTTTCTTGCTCTCATTTGTTGATTGTTTTTATGCACTATCAGGCATCATATATAAGAAATTATTTATTTAAGGGTTACTGCTATATATTATTCTTTATCTTTCTTTTCGATGGCCTGCGGTTGGCATCCAGTGGCACTTGCTTCTCCAAATCTTTTCACAGATTCGTCTACTCGATCTCTTACGTCTATGCCATCCTCAATGCTTCTTCTGTATTCAAGTGATATGGTTTCGAGCGTTTTCTTCAGTACCGTCGATTGGATGTATGCCTCTATCGTAAAGATTATATTTAATTCTTTGAGATAATTCCTGTGGTACTTGGTTGCCACACCATCCCATGCCATAACATAGGGTATTATTTTAGTTTTTGCTTTGTATAACAAGCCTATTCATTCGCCAAGATGCCGTATTTCCTCTTCTTCTCTGTTTCAACAATTTGGAGATTATCTTGGCTCGTTATACCTTCTTCAAAAGATGATATTTTAAATAAATGAATTATCATAATTTGGGGTCTTTTAATCAAAATATAAATCATTTTAATAGTATTTAATTTAAAATACTTTAAATTACTTTAGTAAATTAAAATATTCACTCATAAATGTTATAAAGACATTAAAATAATAATAAAGTTTTATTGTGACTAATAAATTAAATGAAAAATGAGGCTGTCTATATATGCCCATGCTGTTATTCATTGCTTTTTGTAAATTAACATTACATACTATTCAATATAGAAGGTGATTAAAAATGTAAAATATTAAATAAAAATCAAACGATAAGATAAAATGATAACACAACATATTAAATATAATTTATTCATAATAAAAGAATATAAATGTTAAATTGATAGATTTAATAAAATTAAGAAAAATAAATCAAAACTAATGAAACAAGAAAAAGTAAAAAGTAAAAATAATATTTTTAATTAAACAACTTATGTATCACACAATACCTAAGTAAAAAGCATAAATAAAAAAGTCCTAATTATATATTACAATTGGTATTTAATAATTACTTACCAACAATTAAGATATTGATGTAATTTATATTACTAGAAAACTTTTCAAAATATCTATGTTAATTTACATGAAATATTGAAAATTTAATAGAAATCAGAAACAGAATAAAAACACATGATTATACTATTAGATCATAATTCGAAAATTTTGGATAATAAATAGGCAAAAGAAAATGATGCAAAGTTTATATAATTTATCAATGTAATCAATATTGATAAAATTATGTTATTATTTGACAAGATAAATAGTTATATAACTAATTTTAATAATTACGGCCATATCTACAGAAAAGCACCGGAACTCGTCAGATCTCCGAAGTTAAGCCTGTAAGAGCTTAATTAGTACTGAGGTGGGTGACCACTCGGGAACGTTGGGTGCCGTAATTTTTAATAATAATTAAGTTTTCGCTTTATAATATTAACCATTAATACTTTTATTGCACATAGAAGGAAGCATGGTTTAAATACCAATTATATAAATTTATTTATGTATCTACCTAAGATGACATTGACGTAAAATATCGAGTAGAAGAGGCTGTAAAAAGATTAGCAGAAACGAGTGATACTGGCGACTGCAATCCATAGAAAAAAAGACAAGAAATAACACAAGAACAACCCCTCAAGTAAATATAATATTGCTATTAGGTAAAGCATGTTTTCTAACCATAATAATATACTGATTAATTACATTACGCAAAATATCTATTCACACCAAAAATAACATTAACTTTATAGACATGCTGTATGGCATTACCATTCTAATTAAACATTAATTGATAAAGGATAACAGCCACTTTATTTAATGCTTTTACAAATCCCCATGATAATTCATTTAAATTTAAAAAGTAAATAAATACAGCTTACTGAATGAATTCATATCAAGTAGTACTTTGTACAACTGTATCAGCATCAGACAGCAAAAATTTTTCATCATAAATTATAAGACTATATCACGTGTAAATAATCATATTTTATGATACGTTAATAATGCAGTTGTCTTATAATAATACTCTATAAGTCACGATAAACAAAGGGATGGGGTAAAAGAGATATACAATATGAACAAATATATTACATCATATATTATCGAATGACTGATTTTATAAAATATATAAAAATACAAGTCAACTAATATAGTAAATAATATCTAATAATGCTTTGAAGCCAATATGAATGAGTGATATTAATCTATTTAGTATTATAGGAGAAAAATGGTACACATAGTGAAATATATTAAACATGTTTCAGAAAAATCTTTATTTATATATGATGCATGGGATGGTGTGGTAACCAAGTACCACAGGAATTATCTAAAAGAATTAAATATAACCCCTACGATAGAGGCATACATCCAATCGACGGTACTGAAGAAAACGCTCGAAACCATATCACTTGAGTACAGAAGAAACATTGAGGATAGCATAGACGTAAGAGACCGAGTAGAAGATGCTGGGAAAAGATTTGGAGAAGCAAGTGCCACTGAATGCAACCGCAGGCCATCGAAAAGAAAGATAAAGAATAACACGACACTAACCCTTTAAATAAACTAATTGATAATTTTGATAATATTACTTTTGGCTCTATCTTCAATTAAGACTTATTCTTAATTTACTTGTGATATTAAATATTTTATCATGGAATTACATAAAAGACCAGTAGTTAAATTATTGATAAAAGTTTCATTTAATAAAATTTATTTGATACAACTTAAAACTATTTTATTAGCAATCCCAACTTCAGTAATGCTATTAATACATTTTATCTTAAAAGTATTAAGTGTATATACCATAGTTTGATGGTTAGTAAATATTAATAGAGGAAAGGCTAAGTTCATAACTTGATTAGGATCTATTTACGAAAATGGTAAATTAAAATAAGGAATTAATTCGTGCGATATAAGCTATGAAGGCGGTAACACATCATTTATTCGGTAGAGTAAGTACATATTAGATATATCAATAAAAATATAATATTATTTATTTCAAAATTCTTGTATGCAATAAGAAGTCTATAATATAATAATAAATCCAGATGTAATTAGATAGATTAGTAAAATTATAATAATATAGTTTGGGTAAATATAACTATCCATGATAACAGATGGAAAAGTTTTATAAATAATCTATCTTCCGTAAGAAAAAAGCGTGTCGTCTCACTGGTAACGTTAGCAATATAATAATAAAAGATACTACAATCAAAAAATCAGCATATAATTTTACTATATATTATTGCAATCTGTGAATTTTTTTAATATACAAACATTCAAATTAATATTATTCGATTATTTACAGTTATGTCCCTACTAAATCAATATATCCCTTAAAGTTGAGTGCAAGTATAAGTTACACCTGCCTTTATCATTTAAATATATGTTTATAAATAAGATATGATATATCATTGCATATATGATTCACAAAATCGATTAATACTCATTTTTATTAATAAAATTTCGTAGCTTTAAGCTCCTCTAATTCTTGATTTTCTTTATAACTCTACATATCATTGAACCACTGATTCTAAAAGCAAGTAAATAAATAAAAATTGTGAGTAATGAATATTGCTATGCACATATATATCATATTTTAATATACATGTTAACAACAATTTTATTTATAATATCTACTTTGTAACAAAAAATAAAATTAAAAAGCTTATTATATACGAAAAACATATTATTTAATATATTACTTGGCATATTTCAATAAGCAAACTTCATAGTATATAAATATCAATTGCATTTTTTGTACATATAGACTATAAAAATGCGTATTAAAAATACAATTACTGGTTAAATCTGAGCATTTGCGAATTATAAAATTATGCTGCTTATTCAATGCAAAACTTCTCACTAATTTTTACGTTTATAATTTAACATTTTCCTTTGTGCTTAGAATTTTACGTTTATATTTACTATTTATAAATTGTTTCTTTTCGTTTTTATCTATTCTCTATGCTTTGACAGTGGTCGTAAACTTATAAAATATTCGATATTTTGAATTTATAACAAAATTTAATGTAAGATTATTAGTATATTGTGTTTATTACCAATTACAAAATGAAACAATTTACTGTTTGATGAAAAATATATTACATTGTCAATCGCCAAATTATAGTATAAAAAAGGCATTTTAGAAAAAGAATCATTTGATTGCGAAAAACCAATGATAAATACAAGTAAGTATTTTTCAGGAGTTATAATAAAAATTTTTTGCAAAAAAATAATTAATTACGATTATAAAACATGATTATGAGATATTAAATAACATTTTAATTTTTAAAATAACAAATAATATTTTATATGTTTATCATTCTGTTTATTTAATCAATAAAATTTTTTCATTTATCTTTTGACATCTGAAACCTGTTTCGAAATTTTTATATATATAAAGCATTCACAAGTCATTTATACATGATACATCTTTTAATTTTTCTTATGAGCGTAAAATTATCAAAAAAGATTGGGTTACAACAATATGATGATATGGTTGCTAGACCAAAAAATGATGAAATGAGTACTCAAACAGAAATGAATCTTAAAGCTGCTAAAATCGAAGCCGATATTATGGATAGAGAAAATATGTCAAGTAATAAATCGAATGATAAGATGCAGGATTGCTTAGATAATCTCAATACGTACACTGATATAAATCTTCTCTTTGCTGTTCAGATGCTCTTACCGCAAAAAGATTCAAAAGATTTCGTTGATCGGCCCACGAAACGTCCTTTTAACGAAGTATTAAAAGAATTTAAAGGCATAGAACAACTTCTTGGGCTTGACAAAGTCACAATTTATGAAAAAGTACCAAGAAACTCCAAAGACGATTCAATAATATTCAATAAGCAAAATATTACACTTCAAATTGCGACTATGTTAAAAATTAAAAATAAAGATAGAGATAAAGTAAAAGTATTTGAAAAATTTTTAGAAACAAATTTTGGCCCTGTTGGAGGAGACATTACAAAACATGAGCCTGTAGATTATAATGAACACCCACGCTTTATTGATAATCTTTCAAATGCAGCAGTTATAAAATTATCAAAAGAATTAAATAAAATATGGAAAGAACTTTCAGTAAAAAAAGTGGAGCAGAAAAATGGTGGCTCGTCAACACTATTGACACTGCCATATCCATTTATAATTCCTGGTGGGAGGTTCCGGGAATTTTATTATTGGGATACATATTGGATTTTAGAGGGTCTTTTGGTGTCAGATATGGCCACATCAGCAGAAAACATAGTAAAAAATTTTATAGCTATAATAGACGAATATGGATATATTCCTAATGGAACAAGAAAATATTATCTTTATCGATCCCAAGCGCCATATTTCCCGATGATGCTTTTAAAATTACTTGACTATGAAAAAAAAGGAGAGTTTAACGACTTGGTTTTGGGAAAAGGTTTAGAAATGGCCGAAAAAGAATATAGATTTTTTGATAAATATAGAAAAGTAGAAGTGCTCGATAAAAACGGAGATCCGCACTTCCTTAATTATTATCATGTCCATACTGATTTTCCTCGTCCCGAATCTTTTGGTGAGGATCTTCTTACTTACCACAACCAAAATGTGCAAACTGCACACGAGGTATTTTCAAATTTAAAATCTGGTGCTGAATCTGGATGGGATTTTTCCAGTAGATGGTTCCTAAAAGAAAACGACATCAAAACAATTTCCGCCTATCATCAAATTCCGGTGGAATTGAATGCTGTGCTTTATAGAAACGAGAAAATTTTAGAATTACTTTTTAAAAGAAAGAAAAATACTGAAAAGGCTGCTTATTACAGAGAGAAAGCTCATGCTAGAAAGATTGCAATAAATAGAATTTTATGGAATAGTGAGCATGGCTCATGGATGGATTTCAATTTAATTACTCGAGAGCATGTATCAAGAAGATTTTATTTTTCAAATCTTACTCCAATGATTTATGGAATCCGACCGGAAGGCAACACTTCAATTTATTCAATTTTAAGTAAATACTCAAAAGAAATTTTCGGGTATCCCGGTGGCATTCCGGCTAGTGGTGAAGGTGTGGATACAGGACAGCAATGGGATTTCCCCAATGTATGGGCACCTCATCAACATATGCTTGCTGAATTTTTGGTGTCTATTGGTGAGAACGAAATGGCGCTCCATATTGCAAGAGCTTTTTTCAATTCAGCTCTTGCAGGGTTCGAAAGTGGAAATGCATTTTTTGAAAAGTACAACTGTCTAGTTTTGGGACAAACAGGAGCGGGGGGCGAGTATAAGCCACAAACAGGTTTCGGCTGGACAAATGGAACTCTTCTAAGTTTTATTTTACAATTTGGAGATAAGCTAGCAGAAGGACCGTCGCATAAGGAAAGCTATGAGCGTATTTTACATCATCTTGCCTTGAAGACTGTTTCATCTGAGCCTATAATGAATCCTACTAAATCAACCAACGACTTGGATGAGTCCCTCGGATTTGGGAAATTGGGAAATTTACTATTTTAATTAAATAATGAAAAATAATATTCATTTTATAAAATCATTTATATTCAAATAATAATTTGTCCAAATGATTTAAACTAATAAATAGTAGTTTTGGTGTTAGAAGCTTTTGAAAAATGTATACATATTTGAAATTCAAATTCAAAACTGTATATTTGTTAAAATATTTTATAAATGATATAATAACCATTTTCTTTATCTATTTTTAAGTATTAGAGTTTTAAGGTTATTTAAAAAGCCATCGATTTAACACATTCGCATGCATCCTTTGTCTACGACTTGCAATAATATATCGAGACTATTTTGAGCAAAAAAAGTGCACATGGTGATCAAAAGGATTCACATGTATAGAAACTGACTTGAACCTAGATTAAGCGAATACGATCAGTAGATATTCCGCTTATATTTGAAATCTATGCAGTAGATGAAATACGGACAAGTTATCAGCACATTTTTATATATGTTATAAGTATTACTGAAATAAATTCTGGTTTGATACCGTAAATACCAGGGGTTGCAGGCATTTTGTCTTGCTTGCAAGGTTATCTGATTCTAACAAATTATATTATAGTTACTCAAAGGGAAATATCATCTTATTGACAAAGTCACTGCAATGAGTCATTAACCTTACAGATTGCACCAAATATAGAGCATCAGGAATATATCCAAAGAAGTATTGAATCGTAAAAAAACCTCAATTAATCAAGTATAATATCAAATTACTTTATTTGATATAATATAAATAAAGATTTTTATATTGGCACAAAAGGCATCCTTAATGATAATATACCTATTATTTTTTATAAATAACCTCAATTTATTTATTCTATCCTAACATTTCAATCCCATCATCACTTGCTTATTCTTGTCTAAAAAGATACTAAAATTTATTTGATAAAATTTTATTTTAATTATATTTCATGTCGTTCAATAAACACCAAACTAAAGCATAATAACGTATGACACTCTTTCAAAATATTAACAAATGAGAAGCAAGTGGCAATATAAGATTTTAGAAGAGTCACGGTTATTCTTAATATTTCACATCAAGTCAGTCAATGTATGATATAAAAAATTAGCGTTAACTACTTAAGAATTAGAACATCTCTTTATCTCTAAAGTTTCTTAACAAATAAGAAAAACATTTTAGGCGTAAAGTATAGAAAAGTAAAGGAATAGAAAATGTTTAAACAAATAATAGCTAACTTCTAGTTGCTTTACAATTTATTTAAAGGACATTATTATTATAAATCCGATAATAACTCGGAAAAAGACGTTTATGTATAGCAATTACATATAATAAACAACATAAATATTAATTATACACCAAATTATAAGATTAGTGGATTATCATAACAAAAAAATAGCTCACTGAAATGTAATTTCTATATTTCATAAATAGTATATCTACAGGATGGTATATTTTTAATAACTCTAAAAATGCAAATGTATTCATTAATCATAGATCAGAGTAATGTGTTAATGATATATAAACTTTTTTTACAATGGAATAGTGGCAGATTATTAATGAGAAGTATAAGTTCAATAACCAATTGCTGTAGAAAGTATTGCAGGTGAAAATGGATATATCTAATGATAACTATCACAATATTACTCTAGTCAACTCTTCAAAACTAAAATCTTTTATATATTTCATTAGAGATGCTTGTGAAGAAAGGCGGTTAATGATTGAGCTGCAGGGATAGAATATAAAATTTCGTTATCATAAACTAATCTATTACCCTGGCTTCGTGTTGTCGTTGATGATAATCTGGGTAGTATATGTTAGAATATTAACTAACTAGTGAAAATTGCGTTTATTAATTTTCTTTATTAAACCAAAGTTTGTGTATGGTATCGTTACGCTAAAGGAAGGACGATAGAGTGATATGATAATAAAGAAAAGGTATGGAATAATCAAAACAAATAATATAATATTTTTATAATAGAGCGAGTTTCAATTAGCACAGTTTAGATAAAAGTTTATCAAACCTGAATTATTCAATAAATTTTATTTGTTATAAAAAAGAATTATATTTCATTTAATAACACATCACCATATATTCTAAATTCGTCTTTATTTAAAGTGAATCTTAGTGTTTCATTTTATTTAACACGTTCACAATACATTAATTGCGATATCAATAAGTGTATATTAATATGTAAAAAAATATCATTTATATAATATCTATAAAAACATCAATGCATTTTCTTATAATTATATTTAGTAATAATATTATTTCTTCCCGCCAGGATAACCTGAAGCAGGTTGAAGTTGAGAAAAAAAGAAAATATGACCTCCTTGCAAACGAGCTTAGAATACCATATAAAGCAAAAACCAAGATAATACCATATGTGTTAACATGGGAGGGCGTTATGACTAAATACCACAGAAGCTATCTAAAAGAGCTCGGGATTACACCCCAAATAGAAGCATATATCCAATCAATTGTGCTTAAAAAGACGCTCGAAACCGGAGCATCGAAGAAGTATTGAGGATGGATTGGAAGCGATGGATATTGTTGAGTTGCAATCGACGCTCTAATAAAAGCTAGCGGAACTGGATGTCTACCGCAGGTCAAAGGAAAACAATATCAAAAATAATACTATTAAATATGACTCTCATTTAAATAGAACAAAAATATTATTTCTTCCCTCTATTTATAAAATGGAAATTATCTACAGCCTGAAAATTTTATTTAAGGATTGGTGTTGTGTTATTTTTTGACTTGAAATCATCATCTAAACTCGCTTTATTAGACAATATCTTTCACGATTTATAATTCCTAGCTATACTCTAGGGGCACTTTTTATATATGGGATAATATGTGAGGTTCTTGACCCAGTGCAGCAACTGTCTCAATTGAGACAATCTTTTTTCCTTAAGTACTCTCACCGCTGTTAGTCGAAACCCGTACCGTCTATCGGAGCAGGATCGACTTTGTAAAGTGGAATACCTGTGGCCGGTACTTTTAGCATCAAACCAGAGCACTTTTATTATCCTATTATCACTTGTAGGCGTGCATATGGAGCTGTACAGCTGACTTAACCGGAGTCCCTCTACTGCAAACATTCCAATATAAGCGGAACGTCTGCGTGTTGCCTTAGTTTAATCTAGGCGTTAATCGGTTTTTATATTTCTATATTCATTGTTTTTCCAGATGCGCCTCTTTTGCTCTAGATAGAGCTCAGGATATTTTCGTAAGTTGTCAATTTGGCAATGGGAGCATTAACCAAATGCCATATATGTGTGAAATTCGATGAACTAACATCTAAAACTCCCACCTTTAAAGGGAATGAAGAAAATTGATAAGTTGACCATCTACAAAACACACACGATAGTTTGACAGTTTTAGACTCAAATTCCAAGTTTGTACTTGTCCAGCAGCTTCTGACACCCAAAACCCCTAGTAAATTCTCGTCCTAGTTCAACATCGTTTCGGACGTAGTCACGTAACTATAATTATTATATAATTTGTATTTTTTTTATCCCATTTCGTATGGAATAAGAGATATATTGAATCTGCTATGTTTAAAAATAATTTTAAATACCTTCTTTTTACATAGAATAAATATTTAGAATGGAGTAAAAGGATATAATAGAAGAGGCTGTAGGAAAGTTAGTGTATAAATACAAAATTAAATGATCACCGAAGAATAAAAAAATGAGTTAACATCATCCCTTTAATTATATTTTACTATCCATGTAAACAGAGAATAAAGCATATATTACATATAATTAAAGCACAAAAGGTGTGTGTAGAAAGCAATAAAACGTAGATTAATATAATAAATAAAAATATAAGCTTATTAATATAATTTTATTCCTTAAAAAACGGATGGTGTAAACACTCCTTTGCTGTCAATCTTTTCTGATGATCAAACACTAACATATTTTCTAATAAATTTATTGCTTTCTCATATTTCTCTTCCTCTAATGGATTTTCAATAAACGTAGTAAATTCTATCTTATTGCACTTTTTCACAATCATCCGAAGCTTCTTTGGTATTTCGATTTCATATTCATGAAGATAATTTTCAAAATCTTCATATCCCAAAACATTTACTATTTTTACGAGTTGGTCTTCATTGTCATCTCCACAAAAAAATGGACAAGTCTTGAATAAAGTTTCGGCAAAGAGACATCCCAATGACCAGATGTCTAATGAATAGTCATAATATCGATAATTAACTAAAAGTTCAGGGGCTTTATAATACCTGCTTGCTACTTTTACATTATATTCAGTTTTTGGATGATAGAATTCAGCCAAACCCCAGTCTATAACTTTGAGCTGTTTTGATACAGGATTAATGATGATATTCTGGGGTTTGATGTCTCTATGGATTATCCCGTTGCCATGCGCATAATCCAATGCTGTAAGTATTTGCTTCATAAGAAAACGAATATCTTGCATCTCAAAAAGCTTAAAAAGAGATCTTGTATCCCGGTATGCTTCAAAATATTCAAAAATAAGGATATAAGCCCCACTATCTGGATCACGTACTACATCCCAGAGATCAACTATACCCGGATGATCTAATTTTCTTAATATCATAATCTCCCGTTTGACTTTACTTAGTCTAACTGGCTTTAGCACTTTAATTACACATTTTGAGTTTGATGGATCAATTTTTTTACCAAGAAACACTTCTGAATACTTTCCTTGTCCTATTCTTTTTGTGATCTCATAGTCGTCTATATCACCTTCTTCTATATTATATTTATCATAATTATATTCGCTCTCTGGTTTGTTTGTGTTTATATTAGCATATTCCCGTGCTTCTGTTGGCTTAGTCATAAATAACGGGTTATTTTAAATTTTATTGGTGTAGGATATTTATGGTGTATTATGACCCTATAAAATTTATTGTAATCCACTAACTTATATAAATTATTATATACAATTTTAGATGCAGCCATACTAAATTTTTTAATTTTAAATCAAAATTTTATTTTATAAATAAGTTTTCATAATAAAAGCTGAAACAGAACTTTATTATTTATATAGTTAAAAAGCAACAAATCAGTTTTTACAGCAATATTGAAATATTCGGAATATAATGATTTTATAAAGGGCTCATAAAATATGCCATCTATCATATTAATTTATCATTTATAATAATATGAAATTAGATTAAGATTAGTGAAAAGACAACATTAAGACATGGAGGGGGATTATAAATGTAGCATAGTATATAATAAATTTATTTAAAGGGTTGGTGCTGTGTTAATCGTATAGGCTATGGTTAGCATCCAATGGCACACGCTTCTCAAAATCTTTTCATAGTCTCTTCCATTGATCTATTACGTCCGTGTCATCCTCAATTGTACTCAAATGATATGGCTTCAAGTGAATGTAACATAAAAATACTAGCATTTACTTAATAAATTCTTAAAATGATAATTCTTCTTTTTTATTAATACACATTAAAAAAGGTTTTTACTATTAATTCAGCACACTTCCGACCCAACAACTTCCCGTCTGCCTCAACATTCTCGAGTACACTAATCAATGTTCCGTCAAGCCACGCCTGGTAAAACTCATAAAATGATTTGTAAATATCTGCAATTTTTTCCGCTTTCGCATGTGTTATAAACTTAATAGAAAGCAAAGACCGATAAAATAATTGTTTAAGTGTCATAGTCTTATTACTCCTATCGACAAATCTTTCAAAATTAACTCCTTTTATGGTTCTATTTATAGTTTGTATTTCTCTATTAATTAGTTTAATGACTTCCACTGTCTCTTCTATGCTACCAGTTTCTATAACAGTAAATCCTTCAAGCTTTGTTTGTGTAATACAAGACAATGCATTGTTAACTCCAATACTATTCATATGTTGCTTTCTAAGTCCTTCAATGATATAAATGACATTTTTTATTCCTGATTCTCTCAGTCTTTGTTTTTGTTCTTTGAATCGGCCATCACTGATGCTAGAACAAAAATCAGAACCACACTTACGCTCTATAATGTAATCCAGCACATACTCTACATTATTTATCCGTGTAATCCAAAGAAAGTCTCCGAGTTCTAAATTCCGAGTTTCAGTTCGCATACTTTTTTCAAGGCACCGCTGAAAATATGTACGGTCTCTTTGATGTTTGATTTCTCGTGAATCTATTAAAAGGGCAAGACATGATAGATCAGTTATGTCTAATTCATCTTGAATATGGCATACGGGTAAGTCTTTGAAAAGATCATTGGTTAGTGATATGCCAATATCAGTTAAAAAATACTTTTTATTTTCTTTACTTACAAGTCCTTTTTTAAGAAGTGTTTTCATGGAGGACCAAGCTGAGTATCTACAATGAAGATCAAATGTTGTATCACTGTATTGCTGACCTCGCAAAGCTATTTGGTGCTTGTTTAGTCCGTCTTCCTGCCTCAATACATTTAAAATGGCATATGCTCCTGATCGAAAAGCAGGAACATATCTTTTATTGTTAGTTACGCCATCATCATCAATTTTTTCAATAGAATCCTCCACAATGTTTATTAATAAATTTTCCATCTTATTATCATTTATATTTTTCTCATCAAGTATATCTTTTAGCTCCATTATTCCATCAAATGATGAATTGCATATTTGTATTTCTTCACTTATAAAACTTCTATACACATCAATTTTTTCTTCATTTTTTTCATTTTCTATTTTATCTTTTATAAAAGTTTTAAATGTTTCCAAGGTTTTAGGCCCGATATTTTTTATTAGTCTAAGCTGTGATATTTCTGTGAGTGGCGTGTCAATTTTATTAAGTTCACCCAATATCTTTCTATATATATGCCGTGTTTTCATATTATGTTTTGATGCTTTGGAATAAAGCCCTTTTGCACATTCTACAAGAGAATCTTTGATTAATGTATCCATTGGGGTTTCCAAAATTTTAACGTTTCATTTTAATGAAGTAAGCTGCAAGTTTTTACTCTTTGAGAATTACAATTATAAAAGTATTAATTGATATCCAAGTCAATGAAAACTAAATTTATGTACTCTGAATAACATGGTAGATCAAGTTCCGTCAAAAATAGAAAAAAAAACAATCAGTGAAAATAAAAAAACATTTTTAATTTATATAAGAATAAAACTAAAAGAAAAGATAATAAAACATAGCAGTGATTATGTTAAATCCTATATATGCACTAATCATAAGTATATATATAGGACTACATACATAAAATAGATGATTGAGAGATTCGCTTCGTTAGTTAAGTTTACAATTGTTTTTATATAAATAAATTTGCTAGATAAAAGATATTGCATGTTAATTAGCATATAACACGTGAAAAGAAAATAATTGTGGAAAGTATCTAGTTTTAATAAAAGAAAATGTAAAAATAACGAATATAACTATATCTTAGATATTTGATATAGATTTTAAATCCTATTGTATAATAATATATTTTATTGTATTTTTATTTATTGGAATATATAATTACTAATCACCCAACTTATATAGAATGATGATTTAATTTAATCATCAAAAGGTAACAACTGATCATAATATGACTTTGATAATATTAGTATCAAATACTTCTTACAAGGATAAGGACTGATATCCAAATAAAAAATAAGAGACCAGATATATTTATTTACGATAAGAAGTAGAATGAAATAATATTAGTTGAAGTTGGTATAACGAGTCAAGATAATCTCCAAATTGTTGAAACGGAGAAGAAAAGGAAATACAACCTCTTGGCGAATGAATAAGACTTGCTATACAAAGCAAAGACTAAAATAATACCTTATGTCATGACATGGGACGGTGTGGTAACCAAGTACCACAGAAATTATTTTAAAGAATTAAATATGACCCCTACGATAGAGGCATACATCCAATCGACGGTACTGAAGAAAACGGTTGAAACCATATCACTTGAGTACAAAAGAAGCATTGAGGATGACATGGATGTAATAGATCTAGTAAAAGATGCTGGGAAAAGATTTGGAGAAGCAAGTGCCACTGGATGCCAACCGCAGGCAATCGAAAGAAAGATAAAGAATAACATAGCATTAACCCTTAAATAAATACGTTCTTTTAAAAATTATAAATAGAAATTAATTTTTATTTAATCAATAAAATGTTGTATATTTAAAATTCTCATTTTCTTCATGGAAGGACTTGTAGAAAAATTATTATTATTTTTTAAAATGTTGAATAATAGTCTTTTAATACTTTAATTTTATCAAATTACTTTTTATTTAAAGTATTAGTGTTATGTTATTCTTTGCCTTTCTTTTCGATGACCTGCGGTTGGCATCCAGTGGCACTTGCTTCTCCAAATCTTTTCCCAGCATCTTTTACTCGATCTCTTACATCTATGTCATCCTCAATGCTTCTTCTGTACTCAAGTGATATGGTATAAAATATTTTTTTAGTACGGTAGATTATAGGATGCTCCTATTTTAAATTTAATATTTAATTCTTATAAATAGCCTCTGTAATACTTGGTTACCACACCGTCCCATGTCATGACATAAGGTATTATTTTAGTTTTTTCTTTGTATAGCAAGCCTAATTCGTTCGCCAAAAGGTCGTATTTCCTCTTCTTCTCCGTTTCAACAATTTGGAGATTATCTTGACTCGTTATACCAACTTCAACTAATAATATTTCATTCTACTTCTTATCGTAAATAAATATATAACTTGTCCATACTTTAAAATATATTTGATATTATTTATATAAACTCTTATCGATTATCATAATTTATAATTTATTATTCCGCAAACAAAGCTAATTACCATAATGAAAAATATGCCAGCAATGAGAATTAAGTGTTATGTTTTTTATATATTGTTTTTAATGACTAAAGTTAAAATATTACTTTTATTTCGGCATTTTAAAATACATTTTTATTTTCTCTTTTTGTTCTTTTAATTAGCAATCCACATTACTCTTTTTCTTATTTTATATTTCCTATTTCCAAATTAATCATCATTCATTTCCAACACTTTATTTTTTCATCTATATATGTTTTGTTATGATGGTTAAACAGCCAATGGCAGAAAGAATATTATCAATATTTCCTAATCGTCGAAACATTCAAACTAATAAACAAAGCAATTTTTTGTACTTATACCGTTGTAGAATTAAAATAAATTACAATTAGATATTTATTTTATATATATCAGGCAAGTGTCTTTTTTTACCATGGCTTTAGTTTTTAGCATCTTATTGTATTTAAACGTGTGTTATTGAATTTAAAGTTTTTTAAACAATATCGTTGAATCATGGCTTATTGTTTTTTATGAAATACAAAAAGTAATACGTTATATAACTATATTCGTTATATTTTTTTTTGTTTTTGTACGCAAAAAAAAAATTTATTATATTCTAGCAAATGTGGTATATATACTATATTTATATAAAACTTAAAGTTTAACCATAATATAAACCTTTCGGTGTGTAAACCTCTTATAAAGATCGATTTTTATTAGTTGAATATCATTTAAAACATTATTTACAAAATTATATTTGAGTATGAATTTACACAAGATAACTTTTACTAAAAAAAGTTTTTTATGACTAAGTGGAATTTTGCGTTTAGTTGCCAATACCTTATTAGTATTCGCATTTTCTTCTATTTTGGCAAATTTATTGATATAATTATCGTCTTGATTATATCTAAACCTATTAAAATTGTTATATCCTTTGTATTTGTCGATATCAATGATATATTATTGAGCTATATATTTTCAATCAAGATTATTGAAATTATATAATTTTTTGCCGAATCAGCTAATATTATTTATTAAAAAGAATCTTGTTTCACCGTGACAAATAATTTATTCTATGAATACGATTATAATATTTTTTATAGTTTAATTTTGTTAAAGTGCACATTTTTTAACTGCCTATCTCAAAAATTGTATTTTTAAAATACACATCATTTAGTAAGTTTGAATAATTTATGATAGAATATTGAGGTGCTAAATTAGATTTATTTAGACATTTGGATGGAGTATATCGTAATTGTTTTGATAATGTTAAAATTATTTTCTAAATTTGTATGTAATCAAATTGCCTTCCACAAAAAGTTCGGTTATCAATAATTCTTATTTTATGTCTACTATTGTGTTTATTACACTAGCAATGTTTGCTTTATTTTTAAATGTATGTTGTTTGAACATTATTTACATTAGATAATTTAGAATAATATGTTTATTTTATTATTATAAATGCTTTCTGATCCTTTTTTTAGATTCTTGGATCAATATTCAAAATTTGGAATATTTTTTAAATAATCTGAAAAACCTGTATTAAAAATATCGAAATATAAATATGCCAATCTAAAACCTGGGGAATACAATTAAGAATTTATAAATCAAAGATAAAAAATATGATTATAAATTCTGAAATACAGAGAATATAGCTGTATAAATATTTTCTAATCATATGAATATATTCATTAGATAATTGGTGGTATTTTAAACTTCTATCTATTATGTCCTCGTATTTAATTTTTAAAAAGAAGCTTATTTAATTGCACCCAATCATTTCATTATTATTGAGCAATGGGTTTTTTGTATTTATGATGAGATTGAATTTTTTCATGATATGCTTCATATATGATTAACTAATTTAATATAATTTGTTATTACACTGAATTCAGTTTATTTTATATTATAACTTTTACGGATATAGTCTCAGTTAAGTTTAAAACATAATCACATCTTTATGGTGATATTTACAATGGCCAGCTATTCGATATTTTTAAAATATCAATTTTTTTTGATCAAATTACTTAATTGATATATTAACTGATAAATTAAAATAAATAAATCTTCAGAAATATATTTAACACCATGATTGCTATTACTACTTTTTTGCTTATACTTCTTGTCGACATTAAAGCATCGGATATATGGCATAATTTTAAACCACGTACTATTCAAAAAAAGGTATCTTTTGATGATAGAAGGAAATCATTATCAGCTGATGATATAGAAAATCTGGAAATAATTATAAAAAAACGATTTAGGTATAATGAATCACAAAAATTTATATATCAAAAAAAGACTTTTAAAGCGCACGAAGTTATTGATATTAAAAATGCAATATTAAATTTATATAATTCGGGGATTGCTGATTACAATGTTAAAGATATTTGGAGACATCTAAGCATTTTTCTTTCATTATTATTTACAAATGATTACGATATATTGACAAATTTAGAAATCACTATACAAAATTTGGTTATAAATGAAAGATCGTGTAAAAATCATCATCTCTGCAATAATAATTCTTTTTCAAAGGAGATCATGCCATATATTAAAAACACTTTAAACTATTTTTATACAATTTATTTTAATATTTCAGATAAAAACCGTGTAACAAAAAATAAATTTTTTAATAAGTTAAAAAAAAACAATGCATTGAAATATCGTGAAAAAGTTTTAATAACAAAAAATGAAGGCATTTTGATCAAAAGGATTAATATTTTTTTAACGATATGCTCTTTGCATTTTTATTTATTTAGTAATTCCGTATTTTGTGATAATGCTTCACTTCTTCAATACTTATTTTTATTAAGTTGTACGCCGTGCGATACCGATTTTTTTTCTATTGTGAGATTGTATGAAATAGGAGGTATTGCAAGAAAGTGTCATAATAATTTTAAAAATGAACGATTTCTTTATCCTTTTATAGACATTCCTTTTTATTTAATTATTGTGATTAATTCTGTACCTTTATCTGGCGAGTTTCTAATGGCATTTAGTGAAAGTATATTACATAATAATAGTGGTTGTGATACTACAAATATACTTAAATTTTATATTGTTAACGAAGATATAAATGATCTATTTCTTTCCTATTTCAACGAGCCATCAGAATCTGCTTTTTTCAACAATTTTTTAGATCATATTTTTAAATATCAAGTTTTTAATAGCTCGAATGAATTAATACAACTTCTGATGGCTAGAAAAAATTTGAATACGATATCGTGTTTCATGGATAATTTATTACACAAATCAATGTCTTTATTGCAAAGTGAAGATGTGACATTGTGTGAAATGATTAATAATATGTGGTTTATTTGTTCAATAATCAATGATAGCGAAGATTTCTTTAAAATTAATAATATAACTCATTCTTCGTCAGACGTTTCATACAAGATCAATGTTTGTATAAAACTAGATAAAGATCTCAATGTTTATTATAAAAACCGTTTGATTAATTTACTATGTCAATACGAAAAAGAATTTATTGAATTATTAGATTTTTCTTTGAAAAGATGTAAGAGAAAGGAATTTAAAAATTTAGCATATCTTATTATTTTAATTCAATTAAGAGTCAAATATGTACGTAGCGATATGTATAAGAATATTTCTTATGATATATTGAACTGGTTTGATTGTATTATGTTTGATCGTACTTTTGACAAAATTTATGAAAAAGCGTTTGATATGTTAATTTTTCATTATAAACTATTATTAGTGAATAGTAATAATAAAATTTTGAAATATATAAACATTGAACATTATTCTAATAATATATTTGAGGAGAGTAAAAATAATATTAAAGAAATTATACGTAATACATCTGCTGAAACTGTTAATGGTACGAGGTTTGATTGCAAATTATATAAATTAGATGATGCTCTTTATGAAAACTGGTTATTAGCGATATCTAATGAATTTATAAAAGGCGAAATTTCAATTCTAGAATGTTGCGATACAGAAAATAATCTTTATACACCATGTTTATTTGATGATATGGCCTTAAATGGCAAGGGAGGTGAAGATTTAGTGTATTTGGGTTGGATCATAGGATTAGCTATTCTCAGACCAATCAATTTTCATATAAAATTTTCTAAACTTGTTTATGACATGATTTTAAATAAGAAACCAAATCCTGAAGATCTTATTAAATCTAAAAACATTTTTAAATCATTGTTTAATACAGACATTGAAAGCGATAATGCATTGATTTCTAATAATTCAATTGATTGTATTTCAGTTAATGATGGAAAATATGTACATTTATATTTTAATCTTTCTAAAATAAATTCCAAAATAACTGAAAAAAATATTTCTAAATATAAAACGGAATGCTTAGAATATTTTTATGATAGAATGAAGAAATCGGTAGATAAAATAAGATGCGGGATAACAGATATTATATCTGAAAATTCACTTGATTCTATAAAAATTAGTTATTTATTGAAATGCTTGCTTTCAAATGATCATTAAAAAGAGATAAGGTCGTCTTAATTAAGATAAAATTACTAACATTTTATATGTTTTTAATTTCTATCAAAATATTTTTATTTTAATAAAATTATATTTAAATATAAAGTAATTAACTTAATTACAATGTTTCTCAATCATTTGTAACTGGCATCTAATAGCATACTCATCTTCATTGTTTTATATTTTGTTACTTTCTTCTATTCTGTTTCCAATACTTACTTTTATCCAATATTATAATTCCATGTTTTTCAAAAATATAATCACAGGTCTTTATCATGAAACATTATTTCTTTATTAAAAAAAGCATTAATAATATTTTGATCTCAAGTTATATCTTATAGAATTATTCTGGTTTTTAAATTATATCGTGCTTATTTGCGAAATTATATTGTTTTTCTTCTCTTTGTTTTAATAATTTGAAAATCATCTTACCAAATTATTTTAGAGTCATTTAAACATCTTGCATCGCAAATAAATATCTTTGATCTGTTATGTTATAATTTAAGATTGATTGATGGCCTGTTCGGATTTCGGCTTGTACATTCGCTTATACCGAATAGGATAGCAACTTTGAGCACCAAATATCGTAATTATCAAATAATAAGCAATGTTGTTTTTAATAAATATATTTTAGTTTTTGGTGTAATTGTATCCAAGCGTTTTTCGCATCCAATAGCTAAATTTCTATTATTTTTTTTTGTTTTTTTATGTAGGCATATTATTATGCTTTAGCATAGCAATAATCGTCACTATCTTTAGTATCCATATACTGTTCCAGCACTAGAACTATGTTTATGATTTATTTATGTAATAACCTCAAAATTATTGAATACATCACGGCTGGATATATAACTTTTAGAAAGATACGTAATTTTTTATTGTTTCTGTTGGCAGATAAATATATTATACTCGGTTTCTTTGTCTTTAAAGTTTCTATTTCCAAGAACTATAGTAAAGCGTAATAATAACGTATGAAACTCTTCCAAAATATTAACAAATGAGAAGCAAGTGACAATATAAGATTTTAGAAGAGTCACGGTTATTCTTAATATTTCACATCAAGTCAATCAATGTATGATATAAAAAATTAGCGTTAACTACTTAAGAATCAGAACATCTCTTTATTTCTAAAGTTTCTTAACAAATAAGAAAAGCATTTTAGGCGTAAAGTATAGAAAAGTAAAGGAATAGAAAATGTTTAAACAAATAATAGCTAACTTCTAGTTGCTTTACAATTTATTTAAAGGACATTATTATTATAAATCCGATAATAACTCGGAAAAAGACGTTTATGTATAGCAATTACATATAATAAACAACATAAATATCAATTATACACCAAATTCTAAGATTAGTGGATTATTATAACAAAAAGATAGTTCACTGAAATGTAATTTCTATATTTTATAAATGGTATATCTTAAGGATGGTATATTATTAATAACTCTAAAAATGCAAATGTATCCATTAATCATAGATCAGAGTAATGTGTTAATGATGAACTTTTTTTTACAAGGGAATAGTGGCTGATTATTAATGAGAAGTATAAGTTCAATAACCAATTGCTGTAGAGAGTATTTCAGGTGAAAATGGATATATCTAATGATAACTATCACAATATTACTCTAGTCAACTCTCCAAAACTAAAATCTTTTATATATTTCATTGGAGGTGCTTGTGAAGAAAGTCGGTTAATGATTGAGCTGCAGAGATAGAATATAAAATTTCGTTGTCATAAACTAATCTATTACCTTGGCTTCGTATTGTCGTTGATGATAATCTGGGTAGTATATGTTAGTATATCAGCTAACTAGTTGAAATTGCTATTATTAATTTTCTTTATTGAACCAAAGTTTGTGTAAGGTATCGTCACGCTAAACGCAAGGACGAAAGAGTGATATGATAATAAAGAAAAGGTATGGAATAATCAAAACAAATAATATAATATTTTTATAAAATAGCGGGTTTCAATTGGCACAGTTTAAATAAAATTGTATCAAACCTGAATTATTCAATAAATTTTATTTGTTATAAAAAGGCTTTTAGCATCGCTTTCAGTATATCAGATACGCTTTTACACCTGATCAGCTTTTTATGAGAACATATACATGGTTCAGTTCGATGCTAGATATACTCTTTTCATTTATGAACGATGAGTTATATATTATTCCAAAAAACTAAACATTAGACAAATTTTATATTCGACTTGAGTTTGCGGAAACATTATGATATAATCAAAAAATTTATATTTCATAGTCCAATTAATTAAAGGTTGTTAACAACTCGATAGTATCTCTAAATAAATTTTTGGTATTTATTCCAAATTTGACAACTTATCAGCTCTTAACAATGGTGTTAATTCTAGCTTTATATTTACTTTCTTATAAGATTCTATTGTACTTTTTAATATTAATATGCTTCTTTTCAGAAAGAAAAACCATTGGTATTTTATGAATAAGTAATTCGTCATATACTTTGTATTGATGTCCAGCTAAATGGCGTCAAAAAATTATTAAGTTTTTTACGATAATATCTCCATTTTCATGCGAAAGGAATCAAAGCCATAAATAAATAGAAGATTGCTTGTAATATACAAAGTATATTTTGGATCAACATCGACTTTTAAATAGGTCTATATACGTTCGTCTAGCATATAAATAAAAATTCCAAATTAAGATTAATTTACTGAAATAATTTTTTCTTCTTATCATTTTGATTTATTTTTATTTTCAGCTCAGCGTTGATCCTTTTTATCTCGAAATAATAGCATTTAAAAATAAAACAATTGCTTGGAAATCTAACTTAAATATATGAACTATCATGTACTATTTATAGTGATCTATCTTCAGGCATGTTTTCCTATCGCTAGATTAAAAAATTTATATTCGTATAATTTTTTGCATATATTATAGAAATTTCTTTATTTAATATAATTAATTTTTTTTCAGAACTTATGTTGCTGTTAATAAAAGTACGCGGTTTGTTGCAACGAATACATCATTTTTGTTCATATAATTATAAACCCTACAACATTGGTTTAATATTGTTTAGTGATAATTTTTAAGAAATTAACTTTTCCAGTGTCATTTATTAAAAATCTTTTATCAAAATGCGATGAAAATTCAAATAAATGAAAAGAATATAAAACCACATTTTTAAAAGACTTTATTAATTTTATTTGCGTGATGAACTCAGTATTAAATTGATCATTGATTAATAAAAAGTATTTTTCATTGAATAAAATAGAAAAAGAATTAATTATAATAAGATTAATTAAGAGATACACATATAAGATTAAATATGAGTTATATGTCGTGCATATATTTGAGATTGTATTTTAAAAAGCAAAAAAAAATAGGCATTCTTCTTAATTCGAAACAACATTTTTATTATATTCGCCCTCATGTTTGAGCGTGACGTTATATTTTTTGTTCCTCTTGAACAATGAACCATTTTAAAAATAAAAAAACATTAGACTATTGAGTTTTTTCTTTATTATGCATCCAATTAAAGAAAACAAAATATTCATAGACTATATCTTTATCAACACCGTATTTTTCGCGCAGAAACTTATTAGTATGGGAAAAGAAATCTTCTATTGTATTCATATGCACTAATGGATTTTCAGAATTGACGAAGGAAATAAAATAATTCACTTCTAGATGCAAAACTGTCAATATCTTAGAAAAAGTTGCTTTATATGCTCATTATTCATCAGTTATAAATGTTGTGCCTAGAAGAATATAGTTGTATATAATTTGATACATGGTATTTTCTGATCTATCTTTAACAGGTACAATACATATCTTTTTTGAATTTATTTCAACGCCTGTCACATACCATGTCTCATTACTAACTCTTCCGCTTGCATAGATTCTCTTAAAAAACAAACTTTCGTCGATTTCAACAATAATAGATTTAACATTTTTATCAATACCACCTATTCTCGTATCAATTCTAGCCATATCCTCTATACAAGTCGACCTAGGTCTTTCAGCCCATCGAACCACCGACTTTTCTGATGTATTTAAATCAAAAGCAATATTACATTTATTTAGTTCTATTAATAATCTTATATAAGATTCTAAAAACTTTGCCAATTTCTAGTTTGTTTTTGTAAAAATACGAATTTTTTCTCATACATTGGGATCTTTTACAAAAAGATGTACATCTCCATTCATACCCGTCTATACGCCTCTGTAATTTAACCAAAGACATAGGTATAAAGCAAACCTCGTAAAATACACTATTGTATATAATCCCACATTTGGCTGCAAATTGAATTGCATATTCGGTATTTGCAGACTTTCTAATTAAAAAATCTTCGAAAATTCTTAAAGACTTATTCTCCGAGTTTGTATAAATATGTCTCTCTTCTATGATAAAAATTCTCATTTTTCTACTTGTTTTAAGGCTTATCAAATTTTTATTTTTAAAATGGTTTATTGTTCAAGAGGGCCTATTTTTCTTCTTATACGAGAATAACCATGTTTAATCGATATAGTTTTACTATTGTGGTTATTGATATATTATTCCAATGTTAAACATATTTTTATTTCTTGTTCGATCTTTTTTAATGTTTCTTTAAGATATATTTTATTAATATATTTTATATATATTCACTCTTATTGATTATGATAGTTATTACACTCATGACTAATCAACAGATTACTCTTTAGTTCACTAACTTTTAAGAAATATAATTCTGACCAGGTTTTAAATCACATAGCTTTTTCTATTAGAATATAACGCACATAAAATTAAACCGTCAATCTTTCTTGAATAAAATATCATCATTTGGTTACAATATAATATATTTATATAAGTTTTATATTATATTTAATTAATCGTCCGGAACTACGTTAATTTGAAAAAAAAACTTAAAACATCTTTGTGTATTGGAAGATAATAAAAAATAAATATGTGAAATAAGAAATTTTAGCTGCTTATATATGGTATGTAAAGTTAACTAACCAATTTTTGGCATTTCTTCTCAGTGTTGAGAGTTTTAAAATTAGTTATTAGAGAGAATTTCATATATAAATAACATTTCCAATACTCTTTTACCAAATCGGTAATTCATAAATATTTTGAAATATATATAGCAGAGGAAAATGACATATAAAAAAGATATCACTCTCGCCTAAATTAAATCAAAGCAACATTTAGCTTGTAATTGGTGTATCCGAAAAGCAAGTTAATCGGCTATAGGATTTATGTTAACATATACTAGTGATATTAGATAACAGAATCTTTTAGAAACCAAAAGCATTGATACAAGTGCCCCGCTTGTAAAGTCGAACTAGCACCCTTGAGGATCTGAATAGCAGAGTATTTGAAACGATTGTTTCAGTCTAGATAATTATCCTACTGGTCATAAAATATTATTTCAAATTAAACTTAAAACAAGAAATAATAAAGCGTTAAAGAATTTATTTAACATTTATCGAGCCAATGAACATTTTGAGTCAAATATCAGAATTAAGATCATTGAAAAAAACCTCCTCTCCCTTTTTAAACGCAGGATATCCTCTATAGGGGCATCCACTGCATCTAAACGCGTCGCCCAAATAACAGCTCCCACATTCAGATTTAAATTCATTTTTTTCATCTTTTCTCCCGCAATTACAATTTGCACATTGGCGTTTTTTGGTTGTTTTTGGGGCCTTATGTGTTATTATTTCTTGCTCGTCTATCAATTCGTCTTCATTTATTTGTTCTGGCTTGTGGAGAGCTTTTTTTAAAAGTTCTTGCAAATCCATTTTGGGGGTAAAATTAATTTCTGTCATAATTCATTTCTTCAATCTTTTTTCATGTGTAAGCATCATCATCACTAAGCATCTCTATCACTTTTATTATTTTATTTCATCTAATGCCTTGCTCATACTCTAGTAAGATGGTCTTTATAGTTTTTTATTACAATAGATTGGATATATGCTTCAATATTTGGTGTGATATCAAGCACTTCTGCAAAACCTTATCACTAAATCGTTTCAAATTGCAGCACAAGGTATAATTTTAGTTTTGACTTGATAAAGTAATATGCACCGACTCTTAATCCTGAAGATCATATTTTCTTTTTTCATTTCAACTAGCTGAAAATTGGCATGGCTCATTATACTAATTTTACTAAAATTATTTTATTTAAGCTTTTATCATAAATAAATATATCCGGTCGACACAGATTTCATCATTTCTTCAACATAAAAAATATTTTCTATTAAAAAAAGCAAATAAATATTTATCTTTGACAAAATTAAAATCAAATATTTCAAATGTTGATGAATATTATTTTTATATCTAATAATTTAATTGTGAATTTTAGAAAATACATTTGTTCTATAAAGTTTTACTATTATATATCTTAAAAGTGCAGCAACAAGTATTTATATAATTCTTATTATCAAATGAAGTGTTGATAGTACCGTATGAATAACACCTAAGGTAAAGATATAGGAATGTGTTTATTTGAATATGTTTGAAAATAATCATAATTTAATAAATCATAATCTAAAAAAGTATATTGATAAAGTCCCCAAAACTGATGGAAGATAATTATGACTATATTATTCTGGGAACAGGTCTCGTAGAATGTGTTATTAGCACTATTCTCTCAAAGAAAGGAAAACGGGTGCTTCAGATCGACCATAACCCAACCTATGGATCCGAAACACGCACGCTTAGCTACAAAGAATTGAAGGATAAATTTGGCCAAGGTGACACACTTTGTCCTTTATTGGCATCACTCAATCGCCATTTTTCTATTGATCTTGCTCCTAAGCTCCTTCTTGCAGACGGAAATATGAAAAAAGTTTTAGCAAAATATGAAATATCAGCAACTGTTTCTTTTGTGCAAATACAAGGATCATATATATATCGCAATAAGAAAGTATATACGGTTCCTGCTTCTGAGAAAGCTTCACTAAAATCTTCCGCTATTTCCTTGTGGCAGAAGCCACGTGTCACTGCTTTTTTCTGGAATGTGAAGAAATATGCCGAAACAAAGAAAGTTCCATCAAGAAAAACCATGCAAGAGGAGTTCGATTATTATGGATTGGATAAAAATTCAATTGAGTTTATCGGTCATGCTATAGCTTTAAATTTGGATGATGAGTATTTGCAAAAGCCACCAAGTCAAACCTTCGACAAGATTGTTATGTATATACGATCTTTATTGTGCTATAATGAACCACACCCGTATATTTATCCACTCTATGGACTAAGCGAGATTTCCCAATCTTTTTCAAGAAAGGCAGGAATGTATGGTGCTACTTTTATGCTTAATACACCAGTGGAGAATATAATAGTGGATGACCAGGTGTCTGTGGAAATAATACACCCCCTTTCTAAGGAAAAGGTAGCAGTAAGATGCAGTCATGTAATAGGAGCCCCTTTTTATTTTATGTCACGTGTCAAAACAACAAAAGAGGTCATACGTGCAATTTGTATAGTCAAGGGAGAAATAAAGTTGGTAAAATCTGGCCAGCTTATTTTCTTGAAGAGCGAGTTTGGGAGATTAAATGATATTTTTATGGTGATTCTTGGTGAAAAGGAAAAGACAGTTCCTGAAGGATATAGCTTGGCTATAATAAGTACAGTCAGAGAAACAGATAATCCGGAAACAGAGCTTAAGCCAATTATTGATAAGCTCGGAGATATTAAGGAATGTTTTATTGAGACAAGGAAATTATATGAGCCATTAAAGCTTTACGATAAAATATCCATATTAAAGAGTGTGGACCAGACAACTCATCTTGAAACAGCGTATGATGAAATTGTAAGAATTTGTAAAGAGCTTGGAGTTGCAGATGAGTTGAATGATATATCTGAGTATTGATATTACTCTTTAAAAAGATATATGATATTATATTATCAGAATTTATAATTATAACTCGAAATTAAATTTAATATATCCTTCACATTCTTATTATTCCTAAGTTCAGATTTTTTATGATAAAATTAAATATAAGGGCAAATTAATAAAATATAAAATTATAGTAGAAATTGTGTTATAAAAAAAAGCATTTTGATTTTATAAGCGTAGCTTCTATAAAAAGTAATCTTTATTATAAAATATTTTAAAATTAGATATTAATTACTTGGTTTTTGAAATTCTAAAATATGTAAAAAGTAAACTAATTTGATATCATAAACTTAATATATTTACTTTTTTATCCATCAATAATTCTTATCGGATTTTAATTTATTTCATATTAATCCGTTTCGATAGATAATATTATGCTAGTACACCTTCGTCGGAAACGACGTTAAACTAGGATGAGAACTTACTAGTAGTTTTTGGTGTCAGAAGCTGCTTGAAAAAGTCAAACTTGGAATTTATGTTCATACTGTTCATCAATCTGTGTGTTTTGTAAATGGTCTACTTATCATTTTTCTTCATTCTTCCTCAGAGGTGGGAGTTATAGATGCTAGTTAAAAAGTCATGAAGTTGCACACATTACCAAATTGACAATTTACGAAAATGTCCTGAGCCCTGTTTAGAACAGAGGAGGCGCATCTGGAGAAACAAAAGAATATAAAAACAAAAACGTGCTTGAATTAAAGCAAAACAACGCGCAGACATTCCACTTATATTGAGATGTCTGCAGTAGGGTAACACCGGGTAAGTTAGCTGCACGGTTCTATATGTACGCTTACGAGTGACACTAGGATGATAAAAGTATCCGGTGTGATGCCAAAAGTACCGGGCTACAAGCACCTTGTTTTACTTACAAGATCAATCCGGCTCGATAGATGGTATGAGCTTCGATTAATTGCTGTATGTGTACCAAAAAGATTGTATTAATTGAAACAGTCGTTGCACTGGGCCAAGAACAGATTATATTATATATAAAATGAGCCTATAAAGTATATTCAAGGAATTACCGTAAAAGTTTTGTTTAAATAAAGGCTAAATTTAAATAAATTGAAATTTTAAATTTTGATATTTTTATATATAATTCCAATTTATTTTCCTTTCTATTTTTGCTTTATTACTTATTGTTTAAATTTATAGAATATATCGTACTGTCTTTAAAGTTTGTTATTATTTATTTTATTACTAATGCTTCGCCTAAACTTTAATAATATATCTTAACGAATCCTCTTTGAATATGGTGGATTATTGCACGCCTTAATTTAGGGAGAAAGTATCAATTTTGAAAGATATCCTTTGCGGAATTTTATTATCGCATTGAAACATGTTATAACATAAAAAATAAGCATGGAATATCATTTTATTATAATTCATATTTATTTGTCAAAATATTATTTTTTGCCATTCTGACAGCTTTGGCGATTATTTTGGTCATTTACTATAATTTCAATTAAAATATCCCATTTGTTACTTGTGATAAATAGATATCTGACATGTTTATTTTCTTCGAAATTGCTATTATTATTTCAAGCAAACATTATCTCGACTCGTCTATTTTTTATTACATTTTAAACTGAATGCAATTTAATCTTTTTTTTTGTAGTGTTAAGCTGTTAAAAATTAATTATTTTATTTCTTACCCGTTAAATGACAAAAGAAGCAGTTGAACAGAAAATTATAACAGTCATATCACTGAGCTCAATAATAAACATCCAGAAATTACTTTCCGATATAGCTGAGCCAATTCCTAACGGGTTTGGGTTCAACAGTATTTCAAAGAAAAAAGAGACAATTGATCTTTTTTTTATAGATGGGAGTATTCTTTCTGATCAAGAGTTAAGCTATGCCACGCGAGCATCTGACATAGTAGTTTTTCTTGCACACAAACAGTTGGACATGACAGATAAACTCCGTGCTATAAAAAAATATCTTCCATCTTATCTTTTTTTTACTTTTGAAAAGTCCGACAAAAAACTTTTTAGAAAATTTGTAAAAGCACAATTTGGAGATTGTGAAATATATGGCATAGATATGATGATACCCAAACTTAATACGATGAAAGTGGTGCCTACCAAGACATGCATCCGTCCATATATGATACCTATGAAAGCGTGGACGGATGGCGATTTTATTATGGTCGAGGGAGTGGTAAGGAAAGGATTTCTCACTGATAAGATTGTATGCAATGGTAGTTATGAATTCATTATTGAAGAGGTGTACATGGAAGATGGAAATCTTCAAGGAAACGAATTGAATAAATTTGATGAATCTACAATTGAATACGAAAACACGACAAACGAACAAATGGAAATTGAAGAAGAAATAAATGAAAACATTATAAGTGAGGACGAAAATATATTAAGTGATAGTGAAAGTAATATTGATGAAAATGAAAACAGTGATGCAAATAAGAGCCAAGAAGATGATTTAATAACAAAATATAAAGATTATAAAGGAATAAGAAGTTTAGCAACTTGTAATTTTGTTTCTAAAACCTATCCACCTCATTATGCCAATTTAAAATTTATAGAAAATCAAGCAGCATTAGAAAAGGCAATAGTATCCCAAAAAAGCCAGATGGGTGATAACAAAAGAATTGTTTTAAAGCTTAGTAGATGTTTTGAAACTGAGTTTAATCCAAAAATCATGGTATTATTTAATAAGCTTAATTTTGAGGATCAGCCTACGTTATTAAATCTTAGCTTTACCTCATACACTCCAATTTATAGTAATAAGAATATATTAGTAGATCTCGGGTATCGTGTTATCAAAGTAAAACCTCTTATTACTCCTAATTATAACCATAAAGTATTTAAATACAAAGAATTTGATTCCTCTGGTGTATTATCGTTTATTGGTCCTATTACTCTTTTATTCGGGAAGGGTTTGATTTTTTCAGCTTCCAATGAAATAAAATTCGATAAATTTATGGGAATTGGCAATGATTGTAATTCAAAAGATAGAGTAATCGTAGAAGAGGTATTATTTGAGGGGTCGCCTTTAAAGATATATAAAAAATATTGTACAGTAAGGGGCATGTTTAACAGTAAAAAAGAAGTTTTATATTATCAAAATTTGGGTTTGTTTACTAAAAATCATTTGAATGGCATGATTAAAGGGCCTATTGGAACTCACGGTATATTCAAGGCCTATTTTAATAGGCCTGTGAATCATGGATTAAAGATTTATATGGCAGTTTATAAAAGAATATTTCCGCAATAAGCGAGGTTTAAACATTTACAATATAAATTAAGTTTGATCAACAAAGATGGAATGAATATAGCAAATAAGTAATATAAAATATATTTTAGCAAATGATGCCATTGAAACGATGAGTATTCATTTATTTGTTATTAAATAAAATTGAAATTTTTATTTAATAGAACTTTTTTCTACTGCTTTTTATCCTCTATCTGTAATGAGAATCTATTAGCACTACCACTTCCTCAATATACTGTTTATTTCCATGCTATACTCAATACTTCATATAAGTTCTAGGTAAATAATTCCTGAGTTTTTTTAATATTGTCAACTGAAAAAATGAAATCCAAAAATTATTTATTAAATAATTTAAAAAATTCTGATTTTCCACTTCCTGTAAATGCTGAAACCCCAACAGTTGGAATAAAATTATAAAATTCTTCAAAATGCAAAGCCATCGATGAAAGCATAGATGAATACATTTCTTCTTGAGGTAAAGATTCTCTGAACTTTTGATAATCTCGTATCCATTCCAATGTTTTATCGGTACCAGCCAAATCTGACTTATTAAAAACACAGGTGGTATCCACTTGATATCTACACATAATTGATGCTGCATACATCATATTTGACATAAATACGGCATGTTGTTCTGTCTGTTCTGAATCAATAACGTATAGAATCTCAATTTTGTAAGACTTTAGTGATTTCAATCCCTCTATTAACACATATCCTGGAGATGCCCATGTAAATGCCTCTATTTGACCTGGTGTATCAATTATAATATAACTTGGTGCACTGTTTTCTTCTTTTAAATTTTCATTTAACGTTACTTTTTTATTGAATTCGTCACTTAACTCTTTTTTATTATCGCACTGAATATTATTTTTTTTCTCATTTTTATTTGCCTCAATTCGGTTTAATAATTCATCCATCTTAAGTAAATAAAGATTTAATGATGTTATAATAGCACCATTTGGTCCTAAATTATATTTTTCCATTACTTCTTGATAGTCTATCTCATCCCGTATGTCCTCATTTAGCGGCATTTTTGGATTTAATACTGCTGGATCAAGATTTATCGAAAAAATATTACGATTTAATCCCGTTTTATGATCTATTTCACATTTTTCCTGGCTTAGCCATGAATACAATCTCTGGCAAAATGATGTCTTCCCGCTTCCTGCCATTCCTACGACAATAAATATTCGGTTTTTCATGGGTCGACGGTTATGTTTAATAATTTATACATCTGATTATAAATATAATAATTAAATAATGGGTTGGTGCAAAATTATCTAACATCTATGATCTGCATCCAACATTACTAGCGTCTTTAAATATTTTAAAGGCTCATTCTATATGTGTTTAACAACCATGTAATCTTTCTATACTCAAATGACGTGTTTTTTCAATATTATCAATTAGATACAAAATTGCACTTAAAAATAAAATTTTATTTTTCAGCTTTAATTAATTCTTTTATTTAGACAGTTTCTTTATTACCATTCTTATAATTAAATGATTCGGTTTAATTATATGAAATTTTTAATTATCTATGATCCTTTTAATTGTGACATGAGTTATTAGATATAACTACATTGCCAATTTAAAATATAAATGTTTATAAAATTAAGTTCCAAGGCTGAAGCGGATAATAACTGGTTAATTTATGTTTTAAATATTTTATTTTTACGTTAAAGTATATATTGTGTTAATGAACTATTAGTAAGGCTATTTTGTGTCTAAGGAATGCCTTCGAAATAATAAATATATAATGAGAGAGCAGGAATAAGTTTAAATCTGATAAAAAAATATGAATGACCTTATGATTCTATAAATACTAAGAAAAAAGTAGTTTGTCGATATAATAAATAAAGATTATTATACAAAAAAATAGTCAAATGTAATATATTGATCAAATGACATATTTTATAAAATATGTATTTATATATTTTTTTGTTATTTTCACTATAGCAATATACAGCTTTACTTATAATTCTCCAATCTTTTTCGTCCTTTTCATTTATATTGACTTTTTTAGTTATATGCATCCAAATTAGATAATTAATATATTAATTACCTAAATAAATAACCGAAGAAATGAAACTTTGCAAAAACATCATATTTATGAAAATCATATGTATTTTGATAATAACAGCCATTGTTTACTTGAAATCGAATGACGTTAATAAAAATATACATAAAAAAACACATGCAGAATATAAAAAATTTTCTATAAGCAATATCATTGATTTACATTTTTCAATTTGCAATAAAAACACAAAAACTGCCTTCCCAGTACAAATTAAGTCGTTTTCATATATTGAAAAAAAATTATTAAATGCATTTTTTGACAATTTGATAGATATTGCTGAATTACTAAACCATAGTACTTATTTTTTGATGTTTAGCGATGAAAATGATATATTAGAAATGTTTGCGTATAAAATTCCTATAATCATAACAAAATATAAAAATACATCTGTTAAATCTGAAAGTTTATTACCTGATAAATTTGAAGTAGATCCAATTCTAGAAGAGATTATTGGCATTGTTTATGATGATAGTATAAATTATTCAGATACGTTATATTTTAATAATATAAGAACAGCTAATGAAAGATATTTAAAGATAAAAGCATTTGTTTCATGGTGTTCATTTTATTTTTATTTTTCTGGAACATATTCATATCCATTTTCAAAAAATATAACTGAATATTTATTTATCATTTCTCAATTAAAATTTGATATAAACGAAAAAGTATTAATATTATATGAAATTGGTATGATGATGAAAAAGGTGGAGATCACATATCAAGAAAACAAAATATCACAATATAAAAAAGTGTTTCCATTCAGCTTTATAATATTAAAACATAGTTATTTGGGAAACATTTTGATAACATTAAGTAAATATCTAGCCAATGAATTCATATGCCACTATGAACTTTCAAATCTAATGCGATTTTATTTGATAACTAAAGAATGCAAAGATGAGCTATTTTATATTTATTTGGAATGCAATGACGAAACAGGATTTTTCAAAAATATAATAAAGAAATTGTATAAATTCGATATAACAGATAGTAGAATATTAAATATATTCGAATCATATTACAATGAATCAATTTTTGTGAATTTTTTTAATCAATTGATATTAGAATCGATAAACTTGAGTAATATTGATGATATGATGGAAATTGAAAATAAATTACTATTTATATTCAGAATATTAACATTTAAAGCAATAGTATGTAATAGATCAATAATGCTAATTAATACTAATAATGGTGTGTATCAATTTTTAAGATCTCCTTCTATAGATATGATTAACAGCCATTTTGGTGTAAATGTGCTAAGTTATTATAATTTAGATATATATGACGAACATAAAGACGTTGAACTTAAATGTTTGTATAAAAAACTAATGAAAGATGTACTACTTAAAAATTCAGCTTTTATGAATGATTTAATGGAAAAAATGTTTAAAGAGCGTGATAAACCTTCTTATAAACTGACATGTTACATACTTGTAGTCTTACAACTTAATGTTTCTTTTATTGACGATAATTTATTTGTTAATGAAGATAAAAAGGAATGGATTTCACTGTTATTAGATAATTTGGATGATAAATATCTCAATATAAATAACATAAATTATGAAAATTGGTTAGTCGAATTATATAATTTTCACAAAATCATAAGAAGTAAAGAAGAATGTCGTATACACATAGATGAAACAAATATATTTATAGATAGTAGAAATAAGATAGATAATATAGTTAAAGATATGATATCGAACGTACACGAATTAAAAAATTATACTATTTCATACGGAAATACATTTATTTTTCAAAAAATGAGTTTCAAAAAATGGCTTTTGCTTTTAGCAACTGAATTTATGAATAGCAGTAATTATTTGCTTAAGAAAAGTGAAGAAATCGAAGAAATATATGAACCATGTATATTTCATAATCATAGTTACAATGCAAAAGGTAGAGATGACCTTATATTTTTAGGAAGAATTATAGGCTTAGCCATTAGTAAGGAAAGTTTTCTACCAATTACATTCAACAACATTTTTTATCAAATATTGTATAAAATGGAAATATCCATAGAAAGTTTATTTAGTGGCTATTCAAAAATGAAATTAGAGGATGTCAAAAGCAGGTGTCATAATGAGAAATTTTATTTCGTTATTGAATGTGTCGGATTAGAACTGAATGATTATTGTTTATTTGATTACAAATTATGTCCGAACGGAAATAAAATCAGAGTAACCAAAGAAAATTTCGAAGAATATAAAAGTTTATATTTAGAAATCATCGAAACAGCCATGGTAAAAGCAGTATCTACAATAAAAATGGGTATATACGATATATTAGACAAAAAGGTATTTTACAGTATTGGTAACCTTAAAATCTTAAAAGCTATTATTTCTGGAAATAAAGATATTGATATAAAAGATTGGAGAAACAATACAATACACTCAGGTGATTTTTATGAAGAAGAAGAAAATACTGTAAAATGGTTTTGGGAGTACGTAGAAGATTGCCAGAAAACTAAAAATAAACTTAATGAACTTCTTATGGCGATAACAGATTCATGGAATGTTCCAATTGGAGGATTTGGAACATTTGTTCCCAAGTTTAGAATATGTGTGATAGCATCATGTTCGATTTTCCAAGTTGATAAAACTTATAATATATTATATTTGAGTCGTTCTGAATCTAAGGAATTATTATTTATAGAATTAAATTATTTAATTAGTCGATCACAAAGAGAACTGTATTTAGTTTAATATAAAAATGAATAAAATGAAATTATTACCATTTATTTTCTAAAGAGTTATATTTTTTCATTATCTGTATGATGTAAATAGCCATGCTTGCTTTCATCAATACTTCAATTTTTTCGCCTTTTCTTAATATTTATCTTAAAAAGGAATAATTTCTAACATAAAACGGTTGATTAAATTTATATTATCAGAAGATGTAATGGAAAAGGATATAAAAAATGTTTTTACATTTTTAGTTTTATACCAAAGTCATTTTATAGTTAAAATTAGAATAAAGCATTGCTAATTTGCCTTGGTTTATACATCGTTATTATTTAAATATTCCACTTTTACTTTAAGATAAATAAATTCAAAAATCTTAGAAACAAATTAGTCATATAACTTTTAACCAGGTAGGATCCTTCATAAATATTTATAAAATTCTTAAAATATACAATCAGAATTATTATTTATTATAGTTTAATCATTAAATTATGGTTATTTAAACATAATCTTTCACGATTTATGATCCCTTGGCTATACTCTAGAGGCTCTTTTTATATATGGAATAATCTGTGAGGTTCTTGACCCAGTGCAGCAACTGTCTCAATTGAGACAATCTTTTTCCCTTAGGTACTCATACCGCTGTTAGTCGAAGCCCATACCGTCTATCGGAGTCGGATCGAGCTTGCAAGCAAGGCAGGGTACCTGTAGCCCGGTACTTTTGGCATCAAACCAGGGCACTTTTATCATCCTATGTTGATATAGATGTGAAGCTTGAAGCTGCCATACCCGAATCACCCTACTGCAGACATTCCAATATAAGCGGGACGTCTGCTTATTGCCTTTGTCAATATAGGCGCGGGGTCTGTTTTTATATTTCTATATTCATTGTTTTTCCAGATGCGCCTCCTTTGCTCTAGATAGAGCTCAAGATATTTTCGTGAGTTGTAAATTTGGTAATGGGTGCATTAACCAAATGCCATATATGTGTGAAACTTAATGGCTTTTAAATAAACCTCTAAAACTCCCACCTCTGAAGAGGAATGAAGAAAATTGGTAAGTTGGCCATCTACAAAACACACACACATGGATCGACAGTTTTGGACTTGAATTCCAGTTTGTACTTGTCCAGCAGCTTCTGACATCCAAAACTACTAGTAAATTCTCGTCCTAGTTTAACGTCATTTCGGACATTCCAAATGATATATTTTATATATTGATAATTTTAAATAATTCTAAATATATCTGATAATAGATGTTATATTTGACTTTTTTGAATAAATTTTATAATTAAAACATTGTCTCGAATCAAAAGGAAATCAACTATAAAATAAAATTAGTTTTCAATAAAGATAATATTTAATATCATAATTTAAAATTCAAATGAACATTGTATAAAAAATATGGATTACTTAAAGAAGCTTGCATCAAATTTTTAAATTATTTTTAGTTTTTACACGTTCTCAAAATATACTAGCATTTGTAAATTTATAAAATTAAAATCAGTGAAACTATTATAAATCATGACATGAATATCAACCAGAATATAACAACCTCTATTATCCCAAGCGCAAAATATCAAAAATATAACAGATAAATCAATGTTAAAATATATCACTCATTCTCTTGATATAAAAATTTTTTCTTTTACTAATTCATTAAAGTTTTACTCTTATAAATTTTATTAATATTAAATATTTTCTATCATATTAATTAAGAGTATTCTATTTATATTGTTCAACTATTAGAAATGTTTATATGTCTTATTGAAATATATATTACTTATTTGATGTAATTCACATTAATATTTGCTAATTAATATAATTTTTATTTTATTATTAAAATATTACCAGCTTATCTTTTTTATTGAAATGAAATTATGAACTATTCATAATTTAGATTTGTTTGTTACTAGTGGTATTAGGAATGATTCGTAATGCAATCACACAATTTAAAATAGAAATAAAAATTAATCTCTTTTAATGACTATTTCTTAATAAACAAATAGTATAAAAAATTAATATTATAATATGATTTTTATATGATAAATCAAATTCTTTATATTCGTAGATAATGCTATTAAAGCTTAATATAACTATTTAGTTAAAATACATTAAATGTATATCTATAAAGTATTTTATTGCTTTTATGTTCATTTTATTTAATTAAATGGTCGATGCCGAGTTATTTATTGAATATTTTTTCTAAACAATTAGTCACCATCTTACATTGCCTGTTTTTTCAAATATTTATAAAGCTTCTGATAGTATAACTATGCCAATATCTTAATTTTTCTGTGCTTTACGGAAAAATAAAAATTCTTTTAATTATTCCATAAAACCCCCCTAAAATGGCAAACACCGAGGTAGATGTTGACAAAATAATTGAAAAACTTTTGGCGGTGAAGAATTCTAAACATGGCAAGATCGTAAATTTAAATGAAATAGAAATAAGATATCTCTGCGACCAAACACGGGAAATTTTTATGAGTCAGCCTACGCTGCTGGAAATTACAGCGCCAATCAAGGTTTGCGGGGACATTCATGGGCAATATCATGACCTTTTGAAGTTATTTGACTACGGTGGATTTCCTCCTAAAACCAACTATTTATTTTTGGGTGATTACGTAGACAGAGGGAAACAATCATTGGAGACAATTTGTCTCCTCTTTGCATATAAAATAAAATACAAAGATAATTTTTTTCTTCTCCGTGGAAATCACGAATGTGCAAGCATAAATAAAATTTATGGGTTTTACGATGAGTGCAAGCGAAGATACGATAGTAAAATTTGGAAGAAATTTACTGATTGCTTTAACTGCATGCCCATATGTGCACTGATAGATGATAAGATATTGTGCATGCATGGCGGTATATCGCCGGAGCTTAGGAGTATTGATCAGATACGATCAATTGTGAGACCTACAGATGTTCCTGATGAAGGATTACTGTGTGACTTGTTGTGGAGTGATCCGGACCCTGATGTTGTTGGGTGGGGTGTCAATGATCGTGGCGTCTCGGTCACCTTTGGGACTGCCATAGTCGAAGATTTTTTGGAGGAACACGAACTCGATTTGATATGTAGAGCACACCAAGTTGTAGAGGAAGGATATGAATTTTTTGCCTCACGCAAATTGGTGACCATATTCTCAGCTCCAAATTATTGTGGAGAATTCGACAACGCTGGAGCAATTATGAATATTGATTCCGAACTTGTATGTAGTTTTCAGGTTTTGAAGCCTACGGACAGGCCACTTCCAAATCTACCAGGTGATACAAGATTGCATGGGACACCGCCAAGATCTGCTAGAAATTAATTTGCTGTGATGAGTGAGAGTATTAAGTTCATATTATGAAATAGGTTAATAAATTATTTAAAAGATGTGAATAAATAAAAACAGGCTTACAAATCAGAAAATATTTTAAGTGAAAAAGTCAATATTTACTTTTAAATAATCGCTATTCCTTTGATTATTGGATATAATAAATATAAAAATATTATTTGTTTTACTTTTAATATAGTATAATAAAACATCTTATTCTAATATGAATACGATACGTGAATGCTTGTTTTGTAAAAACCAAATACTAAATTATATTTAGTTGAGTTTATATTCAAATTTATAAGCTTATAAATATTTTTATATTTAAATATGTAATTTATAAATTTCTAATACATTCTATTTGGATTCAATTTTTATATATTTGTAATATGAGGTATAATCGAATATTTTTGAGAATAAAACTTTATAGTTATTAATTAGATGTTGAATTTTAGCTTTTCATCTTACTGATGATATGCCACCTCATCCACAATCTATCAAATTATGAAGAACATTTCATTTTTTATTTATTTATTCTTTATGTAACAATATTGTAATCAACATTTTAATTCATAATATTGACCAGTTATTTCAAATAATTTTTATTCAAGTGACTGGTGTTAATATATAATGTTTTCTTTTATTAGTGGCTGACTTATATATTCTTTTATTTGAAATGATTTATTTATTATATTGCTATATTTTACGCTTTAAAAAATCATATATTTTTCGTCTTATAATAAACAGTCATATTATATGGCTTTATTATTTAATCCAATGCTATTTATTTAATCTATACTATTATATCTCGTATTCTATTACTCTGTATCTATCATTTATATAAATCTTTTATTGCATACAATCGATTATAAAATAAAAAAATTACATTTTTATTGATATACTTATATATATTCTACTAAATATGGTGTGTTGCTACACCCAATTTATTACGCTAATTATCTATTTATCTTAATTTACCAATTACTAGTCCCTGAAATCTATGAACTTGGAATGACGTCATTAGGTAAGTATTTGAGGACTATCGATAACGTTCCTTCTATTTACTAATCAAAAATAGCAATAACTTACTTTATTTAAACAAGATCTTTTACGATTTCTTGACTATACTCTAGAGACTCTTTTTATATATGGAATGAAATTATTGACCCATTACAGCAACTGAGACAAATATATCCCCTTAGGTACTCATACCGCTGTAGTAGGATCCCATACGTCTATCGAAGCCAGATCGTTCTTACAAGCAAGGCAGGATATTTATATTCTGTTCTTTTGGTATTAAAACAAGTTATTTTTATTAACTAGTGTCATTTGTAAGTGTTCATATGGAGTCATGCCGCTGGATTACACAGAGTTCCCCTACTGCAAACATCCCAAATGTAAATGAAAAGTTTATTTGCTTTAAGTTTAATCTGGTCGTGGGTCTGTTTTATATTCTTTTTTTTTCTCCGATACTTTATTTGTTTTGAATGAAGTTCAGAATATTTTCATGAATTATCAATTTGGCAACGGGTGTATCAATCAACACATGTGCAAAACTTAATGGTTTTTTAACTAACCTCTAAAACTCCCACTTCTGAGGAGAAACGAAATCAATTGGTAAGTCGGTATTTACAAAACACACATATGGATTGGTAGTTTGGGATTTTAATTTCATGTTTGCATTTGTCCGGCAGCTTCTAATATCTTAAACCACGTCAATAGTCGTCCTAGTTTAACGCCATTTCGGACTTCAAAATTGGTAATAATAATAAAAACGTGGAATAAAAGATAAATGAAAAAGTACCGAAATATTCGAAGAATTGATGACACTAAATGCACAACGAAGATTATATAAAAATAAAAAATATGACAGCAACAACTTATTATGAATAAAATCATATAGTTTAATATTGCAATCAATTAAAATTTTTTATTTGCGTCTATTATCAAACACTTTATTTTCTTTGTACATTATTGTATTAACTTACAACGTCTGATGCTAATTGATTATTTTATGCTTTATTGCAATATATGCCAAGCACCTGATAATCCTAAAATTCACTTTAAATATCTTGTTTAAAATGAATACGTGAACGAAGATGAGAAAAATTTAATCAAAGAATGAGTGTATAATATTTTGTAGGATACATTAGAAAATACAAAAATGGTTCTTTAAATACAACAACGATTTTAATTTTTAAAATATAATACAAAATTCGGCAAGAACATAGAATAAGTTCATTTTTAAATGGTCAATATATAAAAAACTAAATAATATTTATTAAAAAAAAGAAAATATGACCTCCTTGCAAACGAGCTTGGAATACTATATAAAGCAAAAACTAAGATAATACCATATGTGTTAACATGGGAGGGTATTGCGACTAAATACCACAGAAGCTATCTAAAAGAGCTCGGGATTACACCCCAAATAGAAGCATATATCCAATCAATTGTGCTTAAAAAGACGCTCGAAGCCATCTCACTTGAGCATCAAAGAAGTTTTGAGGATGGATGTTGTTGAGAAAGCAGTCGACGCTCTAATGAAAGCTAACGGAACTGGATGTCTACAGCAGGTCAAAGGAAAATAATTTCAAAAGTAATATTATTAAATATAACCCCCATTTAAATAAAACATTATATAAATATTTATTAAATAATTTACATAAAAGAATTTAATACTAACTCTAAAGGTATAATACATTTAATTAACATATTGAAGAATACACTCGAAACCATATTACTAAGTATAGAAGAAGCATTGAAGATGGTATGGACATAAGAGATCGAGTAGAAGAGATTGTGGAAAGATTTGGAGAAGCACATGTCACCGTATAATAACTGTAGATTATAAAAAAGAAAGGCAAAGAATATTACAATACTAACTCTTTAATAATAAGAAAAGTAAAAAATATATTCATCAAAGTAAACAAATATACACATCTGTTATTATATTCGTAAAATATCCAAATGTATTATTATTTGGTATTTCTGAAAAATGTAATTTTCAAAAATTTATTTGTATGCGTTTTTTTGATTTGATCCTTTCCTTTGATCTTAAATAAATTTTAGTTTATTTTAAAGCACGTACTCAATATTCTGCATGTGTTTCGATTGATATAAATAACCCACGAAATTTTCAGATTGATATATTTTCGAATAAAATTAATCATATGATTTTTTGAAAAAACTATAACTACGCCAACAGTTAATGATTATTCGATGTAGTTTGCAACATTATTATCAATTGCTTTTTTAACCAATTCTTTTTTATATTTTTGACTTTTACACTTGAAATTCGATAATTCATGCCATATGCTTCTATATCTATTCTGTATGCATAACTATTTTATATTTTAATTTATGTATTAAATAATCCCCGATTTTTATTGTTTTTACCTTGCCTCCTATTTTTTCTAAAAATATTGTATTTTTCAATAGTAATTTCTTTAAAAAATAATTTCGATTGCAGCCACTTAAAAACACGGGTTTTACATGAGTTCATTACTCTCGAATTCTGTATAAATTCACGGATGTTTATTGTAATTTGAAAAAAAAAGAAAATTTTAAATTAGCGAAAAAAAAATACTTGGCATAAGAATAATAAAAATTTATTTTCTTTTTGGTTTTACACAGCCATTTAAAAGATTTTAAAATTTTAAATACATTTGCATTGTTTAGTGGCACCTTCTATTTATAAAATAATATTTATATCATTAACTATAGAATAAAAATACATACTATTTTTAAACGTATCGACATTTATTTATATAAAACTAGCGGTTTTTATTTTATCTCTCTTTTATGAAATCTTAAGATTAAATACTTAATTAAATTTTTTTAAGATAAAGTTGCGATTTACGAAGTGAACAATATAATATCATTGAAATGAAATCACATAAAAATAATATGAATCCGTTTTAATAACCGCTATCCCTATTAATTTGTCTATTTAGATAAAATACAAAAACAATAAATTTATATCCGATCAATTTATCATTACACATAAAAAAAATGTTTTATAAAACGAAAATACAATACTATACTACCATGAAATGTAGCCAAGAAATATATTATTTATTCAAATAGGTGTTAAAATTTTCGGGTATAATTATAGTTGTAGACGAGGCGAAATTTATATGTAATAACACGTTTTATAGCCAAATAATTTTAAGTTTAATAAGTTGAAAAAATGAGCGATGTTATTTTGCATAGGAGACTGTTAAAATAAAAGGCAAAACTGAAGCATGTATCTACAGCAGAATTAAAACTGATATTTGAATCAAACAATGTAATAATTTACGTTAAAATATTAACTAATATATTTCATTTTAAGTTAGTATAATAAATTAAGTTAAACATCAGTTACTCGAATAGAAAAAATATGACATTAAGATTGATAAGTTAGGTTTGTTTTATATGACCGAAACTAAAATCATACCTTATAATATAATGTGAATAACCTTATTACAGCATTACACAAAACTTATTTAAAAAACTTAATATCATATCAGCCGTAATCAAAAATAATGATTTAAAAATATTCTAGCATCTTTTATTTGGATATTTGAACATATTATTGAAAATAGTTTGAAAATAAACAATAGAATCAAAAAAGTAATGGAGAGGCTTGGATATAAATATAGATGGATGCTTACTATACATGATAAAAATGACCTAACAGTAAAAACAACCTTCATAACTTATTTAAATCATATGTATTATAGTTAACAATGCAAGTTCATAATATTAAAAACCGCGATTACTAAATGTATTTACCTATATTGAATAATGATTCAATTTAGAGCTATAACAAAATATGACAAAGCTGTGTTATTAACATGAAAAATAGTTTAATTTAGTATTACAAATAACTTTTTTTAATTAAAAGTTCAAATAAAACTAATTGACTATACGATACGCTGAGAATATCGTTACACACCATATTAAGCGTGATAAATATATGATGTATGTTATCGGAATATATTATAAAAATTTAAAGAGATTATTATGGTAAAAAACATAGTTTAACCGAATATAATAAAATAAAAAGTATAAAGTACACTGTCCGAAATGACGTTAAACTAGGATGAGAATTTACTAGTAGTTTTGGGTGTCAGAAGCTGCTGGACAAGTACAAACTTGGAATTCAAGTCCAAAACTGTCTATCCATGTGTGTGTGTTTTTGTAAATGGCCAATTTTCCTCATTCCTCTTTAGAGGTGGGAGTTTTAGAGGTTAGTCAGAAAGCCATCAAGTTTCACACATTAACCGGTTAATGCACCCATTACCAAATTGTCAACTCACGAAAATATCCAAGCTCTATCTAGAGCAAAGGAGGTGCATCCGGAAAAACAATGAATATAGAAATATAAAAACAGACCCCGCGCCTAGATTAGACCAAGGCAATAAGCAGACGTCCCGCTTATATTGGAATATCTGCAATAGGGTGATTCGGGTATGGCAGCTTCAAGCTTCACATCTATATCAACATAGGATGATAAAAGTGCCTGGTTTGATGATAAAAGTACCGGGCTACAGGTACCCTGCCTTGCTTGCAAAGTCGATCCGGCTCCGATAGACGATATGGGCTTCGACTAACAGCTGTATGAGTACCCAAGGGGAAAAGATTATTTCAATTGAGACAGTTGCTGCACTGGGTCAAGAACCTCACAGATTATTCCATATATAAAAAAAGCCTCTAGAGTATAGTTAAGGAATCATAAATCGTGAAAGATATGTTTAAATAAAGGAAAGTATCATAAAATACACTTAAGTATTAAATAAACATTCTATATGTAATAATTAGTTACAGGATCATGTAAGTATAAATCGATTATTTATTATATAAACACTAAAATAATATCGGATTATCTAGAAGTCCTATCTTGACAATTTTAATAATTCTTGATAAGGAAGTGTCTATATTTAAAATTTAGTTGGGTAAATTAACGTAAATTAAAAGAAGCAATTTAAGGATGTGTTGAATTATGAGTATAAAAACACATTTTATTTAATATTTACATGTAGAATATCAACAAAAACATAATTTTAAATACCATATTTGCAATTGATTAAATATAAGATTGATATTAAAATTTTATAATCAGACCAGGTGCAATTAATTTAGAGGTATAATATATAGAATGAAACATCAAATATTCCTTTATAGAAATCTCATTAAAGAAAAATCAAACTGCACAGTGGACATACCTATATAACAAAATAAGTAAAAACTTTTACACAAAAAGTTATATAAAGCCTACTTCAACAATTTAGTAAGTCTTAAAGAGCCCTCCACATAGATGAAGTATGGAAACAATAATATTTATTCTGAAGTGATATATTGCTACATCAATATAGAAATGTCTACTGACGTGAAAATACATTGTTATGCTAGCTATACGATAAATCAAAAAATCAGTTGATCATTTAGCTACCGAAAGCAAAAAAAAATGTTTGGGTTTGATTGCACCAGGGGTCATAATGAATCAATTAAGTGTCTAAACCTTATATTAAGTATTGCTTTAAGCGCCCAAAAAGATTGCGATCTTATTTAGTTCAAGATATTGTTGAAAATAAAAGAGACCAAATCTGTGTCAACGCAAGAGTAAAAACTGATATTTTAGTGAAATCTAATAGACCTGATATATTTATTTATAATAAAACTCCATTTATTTAAGGGTTAATTCTATGTATTATTCTTTATCTTTCTTTTCGATTGCCTGCGGTTGGCATCCAGTGGCACTTGCTTCTCCGAATCTTTTCACAGCATCTTCTACTCAATCTCTTATGTCTATGCCATCCTCAATGCTTCTTCTGTACTCGAGTGATATGGTTTCGAGCGTTTTCTTCAGTACCGTCGATTGGATGTATGCCTCTATCGTAGGGGTTATATTTAATTCTTTTAGATAATTCCTGTGATATTTGGTTACCACACCATCCCATGTCATAACATAAGGTATTATTTTAGTTTTTGCTTTGTATAGCAAGCCTAATTCGTTCGCCAAAAGGTCGTATATTCTCTTCTTCTCCGTTTCAACTATTTGGAGATTATCTTGGCTCGTTATACCAACTTCAACTAATATAATTTCATTCTCCTTCTTATCGTAAATAAATATATCTGGTCTATTATTTTTTATTAGAATATCAGTTTATTATGATAAAGGTTAAATAAAATAATTTTTGTTAAAGTCGGCATAACGAACCAAGATGATCTTCAGATAATTGAAACGAATAAAAAAAAAAGTACGCTCTTTTTATGAATGAACTTGGCTTATTACATAAGGCCAAAACTAAAATTATACCTTATGTTATGACGTGGGACGGGTGGTGATCAAATACCACAATGGCAATCACTAATAATTAAATATAACCATACAATTCACCGTACTAAGAAGACTCTTGAAATTATATCATTGGAATTTAGATGAGACATTGAGGATGCAATAGAGGCAGAGATAATATTAGCATTGGATTCCAACCACAGACAATAGAAAAAAAATAAAAATAAGCAAATAAATATAGTCAAGCGCAATAATATTATACATGATCTTTTTGTTAAATTATTTATATGAATAACCTTGAAAAAAACAAAAAGATTCGTAGATGCACTAAAACGTAAATCTGAAATAATAGATAAATAAAAATGAAAGTAGATTAAAGATTTTCATGTAAATAAATCTTTAATATTACATTATTATTAATGTTTTTATAAATAATAATAATATCACAAATAATTTACTATTCATACATTTTTGAGCAGAAAATTAAAACTCTTATCAAATTAGTAAAATCGATATCAAATATACTTTATTTAATTAAAGTGTTATATATTGTGTTATTCATTGTCTTTCTTTTTCATTGACTGCAGTTGGCGGCATTCAATACTAATCGTAGTTACATCTTTTTTATTGCTTCCTTTATTCCATCTTTTACGTTCATAAAATCTTCAATGTTTTTTTTGTACTCAAGTGATATGGTTCTAAACGTCTTTTTTAACACGATTAACTGTATGATGTAGGGGAGTTGTACTGAGTTCTTATAAATAATTTCTATGAAATTGCTTATTACTCTATCCCATCTCATAGCATAAAACATTATTTTAGTTATTGCTTTATATAGCAATCTTAATTTATTTAGTAAGATATCATTATTTCCGTTTCTTCCTGGTTTCAACGACCTGAGGTTATCATGACTTGTTATATCCACTTAACCAACGTAATTTTATTTTACCTCTTACCACGAATGAATTTGTCGGAGCTATTATTATTTACCACAATATCAGTCCTTATCCCAGTATTGACCCAATTTAATTTCTTTCATTTTCCATGATTTCTTGGAATGGGTGAGATTGTAATTTTTTTTTTGATTTTTAAAGCCATATTTATTTGCTAATAAAAGATTAATACACCCAATCACTTCATCACACCTTTGCATAGAAGCATGGCGATCATAAATTCTTGACGGGTGATCGATTGATTTTCCATATACCAAAATGTTGACGAAAGCATCATCACAATATAGAATATTATTATCTCAGATATAGTTATAAACTATATATATGTGTATCAAAATAGAAAAATCTTTAAAATTTACTGGCTCGTTTGAGCGCGTCCTATACAACTTTTCTTTATTTATACTAATTTATTATATTAAAAATTTAACTTAAACAACAAACTATTATATAAAACAATTAAAATAATTTAAGTTTCTATACAAATTTATTGTACAAATACTTCATTTGATATTGTTTTAATTATCATCATGACACTGTCGCTCTAATCAAAGCTATTTAAAAAATCATTCCTAATTGAAATTAATTCTTTAAAAACTGAGTATCTGAACAAGAATAAAAATATACCAATGATAGAATAAAATTATAACACATCTTTTTCTCAGCCTTTCTTAACGTGTGCCTTATCTATTATTGTTTGGATTGATAACATCTAATTAATTAGAAATAATTAGCCCTTCTGATATTTTTATTTTATTCCTTTCATCCTAATGCGTTGTTAGAAAATCAGTTATATTTTTAATTAACATTATTTTCCATTTTGAGCATTTTTATTTAGTAAAGAATGATATCGCTTAATGGGGTTTTCATTTTTCAAAAAAAAATCAAAAACAAGTAAAAAGGAAAAAGAAAGTAAAGAACTTATAAATACAATCAATAATTCGATAATAGCAGTCGAAAGACAAATAAAAATATATGAATCTGAAAAAGAGAAGAAAATGGAGGAAGTCCGTAGATTATATGATGGCAAAAATATTGCAAATGCTAAGAGTGTGTATAAAATGGTGAAATTGTTAGAAAAAACAATAGATAAGCTTTACCAACAATTAACTGTTTTGCAGACAAATAGGCTTTCTTTTATTGAAGAATGTGGAAATAGGAATATTTTTGATATGATGAAAACTATCAACAAAGAAAATGAAAAATATGGATTGGATACTGAGAAAATTGATAAGGTCGTTGATTCAAATGTCGAACTTATTGAAAATCGGATCTTTAATCAAAGCATTTTAACTGACAGTTTTACCCTATCAGAAAATTATGATGATGAATTTAGTGAAATATTTGAACAAGGATCGGAATTAAAAAACATACAAAATGATAAGATTGAAAAAATAATTAAAGAAAACGAGTTGGAAAAATTATAGCATATAAATATTTATTTGAAAATAAAAAAATTCAAAATAAATCATGTTAATGTAAATAAGAAGTAGTCAATATATACTATATTTGTTTAATAGAAATTTTCATATAAGTATCGATTATATATCGGCTTAGAAAAATTTGTATTAAAATCCTTCGGACACAAAAATGGCTATATATTATAGCAATACTAAATGACTTCTGTTTTTTAAAAATATCAAATACTACTAATTAATTTATATAACATTATTGTATATAATTTGTAATAATAAACTAATGTTGATTCTTCTGTTCAAATATTTTTTATGTTTCGATTTTAACTTTGAATATTAAATTAGAATAATTTCTTTCTATTAAAAATGAATGATTTGAGAATCTACATTATCTTAAATATTGCTTTATTCATATGAAATATTTTCAAATATAAAATTTCCTAGACTTGAGATAGATTGTTGTGTTAAATTTTAATAAAAGTGGCTTTTTAAATTATTATAATATTATATCTTTTTTATATTTACCAATTTTTTAACTTAATGCTACTATTACTTTTTTTGTGAAGGATTAATCATAGTTTATAGTCTTATTACTATCGCTTGTGATATTTATTTAACAAATGCTATTGATATACTATTTATTCAATTACATTGAATCTATGTCTTAAACATATTTCTTTATACCCATTAATAGAATGCAATAATATTGTATTTTACTAATACACCTACTATATAGCTATTCTTGCTTGGAATAATGTGTTACCTATCGCTTAATTGCTTATTTTAATTACCAGTTCCAATAGAATTTTGAACTTGGCTTACCTTTTATAAAGATATAGTGAAATATCATTTATCTACAAGGCTATTTAGACAATAATTCATAGAATTAAATTGTCTTGTATGTTTATAACATCCTCTAATCAAATATTCATTATACATAGAAAAAGAGTACATTAATTAATGATCATAAAACTAACCCAATGCAAACATTTATGTTAGTGTTATTTGCATAATATATTAACCGATTTATACTAATATTTATTTATAAATTATGAATGTGAAAAGAATAAATCATGCAAATGACTCTAATATAAAAGTTTGCTTTATAATGCTTTTTTTATTAGGATTAATTATCAAATGTATGAACTTAGAAATTAATAACTTTAAAATAAATTTTACAATGATAAATAAATTGAAAGATCGAGTAGAAGAGGCTGTGAAAAGAGTTGAAGAATCGAGTGCCAACCACACGCCATAAATAAGAAAGACAAAAAAAACACAATAATTACCTTTAATAAATTATTTTAATACATAAGTTTATGGAATTATTATCTAAAAATTAAATCAATATCCAACAAAGTTATTTTTGCTTATCAGTTTTTTATACACTTATCGTAGTTTATAGTCCTTTTAATATTTTTAAATACAAAACTTGCTGATTTATTTAAACAAAATTTTTCATAATTTACGATTTCTCAGCTATATTTTAAGAACTCTTTTTATATATAGAATAAAATACTTGACCCAGTGAAGCAACTATCTCAATTAAGACAATCTTTTCTCCTTAGGTACTCATAGCGCTGTTAGTCATAGCCCATACCGTCTATCGGAGCCGGATCGACCTTATAAGCAAGGCAAGGCAACTGTATCCCGGTACTTTGGCATTGAACCAAATCACTTTTATCATCCTAGTGTCACTTGTAAGTGCCCATATGAAGCCGTGCGGCTGACATACTCGGAGTCAGCCTACTACATACATCCAGATATAAGCGTACGTAAGCGTATCGCCTTTATTTAATCTAAGCATGGGTCTGTTTTTATGTTATCATACTCTTTTGTTTCTTCATATAGTTTCCTTTGCTCTAGACAAGTTTAGAATGTTTTCGTGAGTTGTCAAATTGATAATGGGTGCATTAACCAATAAATGTGTGAAACTTGATGGCTTTTAACTAACCTTTAAAACTCCAACCTCTGAAGAGGAATGAAAAAAAATTGGTAAATTGTCCATCTACAAAACACACACATGGATAGCCAGCGTTTAGATTTGAATTCCAAGTTTGCACTTGTCAAGCAAGTTCTAATATCCGAAACTACTAGTAAATTTTCGTCCTAGTTTAACGTCATTTCGGACGATTTAACTACAAATATATTTATATATAAGTTAGTTAGATATCATTTAATATTTAAATTTCTCATACTATTACAACATTGAATATGTATATTATATATAATTTTTATATCTTTATTGTTACGTATAGTTTAATACTTTATAATAATTTATACTGCTATTCAATTATATACTATATTTTTGAAACTAATTAAGAAAATTTTTGTAAATTGTAATTGGTTAATATAACGCAAATAAAGATTATAAACTTGCTATTTTAGAAACATATTAGCGCAAGGTGGTGCTTTTTAGTTCTATAAAATATTTCGGCTATTTATTAAAATACTTTCAGAAGTTTAATAACAAATTTAAATTTATAGAAGTTCTATGTAGGTGGTATATGACTTGTATTATTATACCTGTGGTTTTCTAATATCTACTTTGTATTTGTTTATTTAAAATGGTTTGAATTATTTTCTTCAATTTTCTGAATATATTTGTTATATCGAAATTGCAATATTGTTAAATTATTTCGCTCAAATTAAAATAATATATTAAATTTTACATTTAAATGATACGCGAATCATTTTTATGATAATTATTGAAAATAATATTAAATATTAGGTAAACAATAATATCACAGCGGTAAATCTAAATTTATTTCACTGTCTATCACTTGAGTACAGAAAAAGCATTGAGGATAGCATAGACGTAAGAGACCGAGTAGAAGATGCTGTGAAAAGATTCGGAGAAGCAAGTGCCACTGGATGCCAACCGCAGACCATCGAAAAGAAAGATAAAGAATAATATATAGCATTAACTCTTAAATAAATGGTTTATTCATTTCACTGTCTACCGATATAATAATTCAGCTAAATAATACTCACATTTGATAGCTATATTCACGATGTTTTTCATTTCTTTAATATGTTTCTCAAATCAACAATTTTAATTTTTTTTATAACAACGATGAATTATTTGCAACGAATTAATCCCTATAAAATAAAATATTATTTTATTTTAACCATATTCATTAAAATATCAAACATATAAATTAAACAATAAGTAATATGTTTAATTATTTAAATTAATTGGGCTTCTGTTTCTCAAATGGATGATTATATCAAATTTTATTTGATTTATAATATTCCAAAGAATGTAAAAACTACCCCTAAATGAAAGCACAGAATAATAATAATTTTATGACAGAGAAAGAGAAGCAATACGTAGAATATTGCTTAAAACGATCAATTAATTATTCCCACAACCATACACATTATTCCACAATCTTTAGTTTAGATAAACAGAAAAAGAATGGAATATCGATGGAGGGAGCAATCAAGAAAAATTTAAATATGGAAAGAAAGAAGGAAAAAAAAATCGAGCCTGAAGAAGTAAAAAAGATTTTAAATGATGTATTAGTGAAAACTACAAAAAAATCAAAAAAGATTCCAAGGTATAAATATGAAAATCAGATGTTACCCAGTGATATTTCAAAAAAACTGAAACTTGAAGAGATAAACGATATTCTAATTAAATTCAAATATTTTGAAAATTCAAGGGATCAAATAAATGAGATACCCTGTATAATAAGAGAACATATTAGAGATTTTGTTCAGATGCCTAAGTTCTATTCTTTTCTATCGCGATTTTTTAGTTCGGATGCCGACGAATCGTTAAAAAGATTAGTAATTAGTTATTTTTATTACAACGTGGATTGGATAAAAGCGACACCGGAATTTAAAAATTTCATAAATAATACATTTCAGCTATTTCCGAAGATAGAAGGACTAGAAGACGATTCTTTTTTTCATAATATAAAAAATATAGCCACAATAATGCTGGCTTCTGTTTTAATTTTGAATAATCCCGAATTTTCGACCAAATTATATGAAGGAATTATTGAAAACCCAAACCAGTTATTTAATAAAGAAATAGAAACATATTCATGGCAATTTCTTGCTCTATTAATGGAACATCTTAATGTAAATCAACGGAAAAATGTCATTGTAACATTTAGAGACCAAATAATTGATACATCATTATCAAATGACAAGGAAAGGATTGAACATTTAGAATTATTTTTAAACTCTTTGGGAATGAGTCATAGTGAATTGATTTAGATATGATTGATTTGATAAATAAAATGTTTATAATACATAAAATCATTTTTATTCCTCTTTAATATATAGTTCACATGTAAATCTATTTATTAACAGTAATCAAGAAAAATAAAACGTCTATTTAGCATTTATTAATATTTTTATATTTTTAGAATATTTATTTACATTATATGCGTTAAATATTTATCTCATATTATATTTAAAGTATGAATTAAATTATTTTCTTAATTATTAGTTGGAATAATTTCTTGAATATTCATCAAAAAGAAATATAATAATTGGTTTTAAAAATAATACAATTATCGAAGATTTAATAAAATACAGCACAACACGAACCTTTTGATTAAAATAATGTTATATTTCAAATTATATTATTACATTTATAAGATATCAACATTTCATTTATTAATAAATTATTTGTATTGTGCTGTATTTTATTAAATCTTCGATAATATTGCGTATATTTCCCAATCTTTTTATTATTTTTCTCGATTTTATATCTTCTATGCTTATAAACCATAAGTATACTCTTATGTATCTTATTGAAGACAATTAGTTGCATGTTTTTATTGCATAAATAATATCAGACTTCTACAATGCTTCTGTGTAAATTTATGATGAGTAAATTAATTTGTTGTAAAAGATGTTAATTAGTTTTATCTTATATAACAAGCCTAGTTTATCAGTCAAAAAATTACATTTCTTCTTTTTTTTTGTTTCAACTAATTAAATGTTAATTGGCATCTATTAAGATTATTTCTTTTTATCATATTATATAAAGTGTTAAAAAACACAATTGATGACAATAAAATATAATCCTCTATTAAATAAATGTTCTATAATATATATATTTGATTTATTATTTTAATTATAAAGATCGTTTATATTTTTATGTCAAGAATATAATCATTATTATTAATAAAAATTCGTACTAAGATCAATCTTAATTCGTCAATCTCTTAATATTATATTTATTTATTATTAAAAATGAATGTATTCAAGTACCTTGCGCGCATATAGTTATGTATTGGTATTAAGTAGCAAATTGATTGACGTTTTTTTATTTACTGTAATGCTGTCAAAAATGATTTATTTTCACCAAAAATTTTTTTCACTTACAAATTCATATAATTACTCAATAATTTATCATGAATGTCATTTTTTATGGTGGTTCCTAATATATTATCATTTAGGGATATTTGTTCTTAATATACTGGCAGACCAAATCAAATTATGTCTTTTTGTTTTTCTATTCTATAATTATTGCATTTCTGTGTTAGTTTTGCAGCATCTCCCGATATTTGACCGATTGATGCCTGCATCATGTTTCATAGTTTCATGTTCTTACCGTTTCTGTAAAAAACAAGCATATCCTCTCTAGATGAACAGTAATAAAATACATGATATGTCTTATAAGTACTTGGCAAATAACGGTTAAAAATATATAAGTCGAAAATAACAGAATTACACAAAATTGTATTATATTAAAAAATTAGTATTTTGTAAAAATGATTATATTAACGTGTTTTTAAGAAATTGTATTTGTTATAGAGCCATAAGATTAAACAATGGATGGTTTTGGTATGTATAATAATGTAAATATAATATAAAGTATATGTTTTTTATTGAAAGTTTAATCTGATTATTTAATTCAATTTTAAATGTGTATAGAATATTATAGATAATTGATAAGAAGCAAAGCTTATATCATATTTATAAGTATAATAAGAAAACTTTCATATATTTATTTATTAACATATTAAGACAGAAAAATATATATTATGTATAAATAAGAGAAATACTAAAAAAATAATTGATTTGTTTATTAAAATAAACAGCCATAATATATCACATTTAAATTATAAAGCTTAATTTTTATATAGTAAATATAAATCGGTTTTATAAATTTATTTTATCTGGTTAAAATTATGTATTTAGAGGTTTTTAACTTTAATAATAATAAAAAAAACCGTACTTTTATATGGTCAGATGGCCGAGTGGTCTAAGGCGGTAGTTTAAGGTGCTATTCTCTCTGGAGGCGCGGGTTCGAATCCCGCTCTGGCCAATTTTTAGTAGAGGTATTAAACAAAAAACATGGTTCGTCAATGAATGTGTTTGTTTCTTAACCTATAATACTTATTTAAATTACTATTTTATTTATGATATATAATACACTAAACTTCATTTTCATCTACTATTGATCTCAATTTCTACTCGACTATATTTTAGTTGATTTGTTGTTCTAGATGTTTGCTACGATATAGAATATAAACGAGTTTTTTTATCTAATTTCTGTGATATTTTATCGCTATATATGCCTTTATCAAATTATTTTTAATTGAGTATTATATTAGCACGTGTTCATTATCCAATATTTTTTATTTCTCATACCCTTTACATCAATATTTTGTAAATTATACCTATCTGAACAAGTAATTTAATTAGCACACTTTATCATAAAAAAGATAAAGTAGAAATAGTAATATAAATTTTTAGAAAAATGTGCAGCATGCATCGATTTCATATAATATAACATACTGACAATATTTTGACATTAGAGAACATTTGATATATATTGCTTTTATTATAAATATAACTTAGTAATGATATTTTACTAAATTATCTGTTCTTATTTTTAATATTTAAACTATTTCAAAAAATTTTCACTCTTTTGAAATAAATAATTCATGCCATTTTATTTTTTAAATCAAAATTTATTGATTAACAAAAAATAAATATATTTCAGTACTTACGTCCGAAATGACGTTAAACTAGGACGAAAATTTACTAGTAGTTTCGGATATTAGAACCTGCTTGACAAGTGCAAACTTGGAATTCAAATCTAAACGCTGGCTATCCATGTGTGTGTTTTGTAAATAAACAATTTACCAATTTTTTTTTCATTCCTCTTCAAAGGTTGGAGTTTTAAAGGTTAGTTAAAAGCCATTAAGTTTCACACATTTATTGGTTAATGCACCCATTATCAAATTGACAACTCACGAAAACATTCTAAACTTGTCTAGAGCAAAGGAAACTATATGAAGAAACAAAAGAGTATGATAACATAAAAACAGACCCATGCTTAGATTAAATAAAGGCGATACGCTTACGTATGCTTATATCTGTATGTATTTAGTAGGCTGACTCCGAGTATGTCAGCTGCACGGCTTCATATGGGCACTTACAAGTGACACTAGGATTATAAAAGTGATTTTGTTCAATGCCAAAGTACCGGGAAACAGTTGCCTTGCCTTGCTTACAAAGTCGATTCGGCTCTGATAGACGGTATGGGCTATGACTAACAGCGCTATGAGTACCTAAGGAGAAAAGATTGTCTTAATTGAGATAGTTGCTTCACTGGGTCAAGTATTTTATTCCATATATAAAGCCTTTAAAATATAGCTAAGAAATCGTAAATTATGAAAATTTTTGTTTAAATAAATCAATTTTTTTTTAGTACTTAATTATACACTGAATAACATATCCATATTTTATTACTTAATAAATATGGTTTTAAAAAATCAAAGAAAATACGATTCAATTTGGTTCAAAAGGTAATTGTAAATAACAAATTTAGAATTAGAGTTTAATAAAAATAAGAGCAAATATTCTGATACACAAGAATGCATATGACATGCTAATATAAATAATGAATATATTATCTAAATTAAATAGTTTATATTTTAAGATAATCCATGAATTGGCAAGATTTAATAAAACGACCATAATTAATGAGTGTAATTTTTGGCAATATCATAAAAAAGCATAGATCATGTTATATACATTATCTATGTTTAATATAATATGATATATTTTTAAACATTTTATCAGAGATCATAAATACAATACCTTAAACTTGCGCATCTAAGGCTATCTTGTTAAGATTTTTTATAAACAATATATGATTGACTAATAAATAAAAGAAAAGTGTGTTAAATGTTCACAAATGAGCAAAATAGTTTAATATTATAAAAATATTTGTGTATCAATGTAAAATAATTTACTGTAGAGCATAACCATGCCGCAAGTTATTACAATTTCTTTTAACATATATTATTAAATTATAAATAAACACTTAAATCATGTGATAAGTAATCATGTGTTAGTTTAACGTATTCAGTGGATAATCAGGTATGATGTCCATCGGTGATAGTATATATTAATGAAGGCTGTATTTCGAATTATTTATTTTATTTTTCTATACTTGTTTGTTGTCGACAAGTATCTTCTCATATCACTAAATCTTTCTTTCGCTACCACATTTCTATCTCTTTTTAATATTCATCCTATATTCTAAAAATGCGACTAATTAGATATTTCTTAACTGAAGTATTTATCTTATATTTTTTAAGTAACTTCTATAACAATTTATTAATATTCTGCTTCAATACATAATTTTTTATCATCTATCCTTGTCTTTATATAACTAGCTCAATTTGTTTATCAAAAATCATACTATCTTTTTCTCCCCGTTTTTATTAGTTGAATGGCGGAAGAATTAGGAAAAGATATACCGACTTATCACAAATAATTTGATGCCTTATTAAATCGTAATCAATAATATTATATTAGTATTTTTGAGAGCTAATTACAAAGAAGCCTGGATCATATAATTTTTGTTTGTATTTGAATATTAATTGCACTAATAAACACAATAAGTAGATGCCAAAAAACTTAATAGTGCATATTGTATTTTTAAAACATGAAGTAGAGCAATATAATAAAATTTATTTTTAATAAAAAGGTGTGTTTAAAGATATGCAATTTAATATTTAGTTAATATTGTTGCTAAGACAACATTTTAAATTCAATTATATGATATATTCGTTTTTTAAAACTTGAAGTTCTAGTGAATTCAATCTTAATTGAATAAATTGAAATATAAATAATATTATTTTTTTAATTGGTAAATATATTTTACAGGCAATAGTAAAAGCAACACAAAGGTCATGCCAGCTGTGTGGTTTATTCAAAATTTTTGTTTAAAAATAAAATATATCAATAAATAAAACTGTGTTAATAACTAGAAACGGGTAGTAACAAATTACAGTAGCGGTTAAACTTTAATTGATAATAAACAATGGGTTTCGGTATATATGAACTAAAGCAACAAAAGACTTTGAAGAATTGATGGCATACTCACAATTTAAAATATTCACATCGATCTTATCACTGATTAAATTATTTACTTAAAATAAAAAATCTTTTTAACAAAAATTCTACAATGAATTAGATCAATTTTTCGAAGAGGAAATAACTTTATTGCAATTTGAAATAAGTTAATAACATATATAAATAAAATGTATTGCTCACTTAACAAAAGAGATTATTTTTTTTATATTGTATATTTTACTAAATATTTTTTTATTTGTATTTCTTAAGATAATTTACCCCAAATGGAGAAAATAATTAACGAATTATCAGTCATCGTTAGCAAACAAACCAACCTATCAGAGGATGTAATAAAATCAAGCCTAGAGGTTTCAAAGAATACAAAACGGGCAGACTTTACGCTACAGGTAGCCAAATTTTCAAGAGATAGTATAAATGATGCACGTAAATATTACGAAGCATTAGTAAGTGAGAGAGAAAATGGAGATGTAATAGAAAATTGTGAACTTTTAGGATCGCTTATAGCTATCAAATTAAACAGAAAGATGTTGATCAAGGAGGCATTGAAAACAGTTTTTAATCCAGGATTTGGTATTACAAATAAAGGGGATGGTAAAACCATAGTGCTAGATTATTCAAGCCCAAATATAGCGAAGATATTTCATGCAGGGCATTTACGTACGACCATGATAGGCAATTTCATAAAAAATTTATTAAAAGCTAATGGATATACAACTGTAAGCATTAATTATTTGGGAGATTGGGGCAAGCAATTCGGATTTATCGGAGTTGGATTTAATAAATACGGCAATGAAGACGAATTAAAACGAGATCCTATCAAGCACCTTTTTGAAATTTACGTCAGAATGAATAAAGAGGCAAAGGAAGATCCAAAAATCGACGAGCAGGCAAAAAAGTATTTTAAAGAATTAGAGGAAGGAAAAGAAGAAAACTTAAAGCTATGGAAGAATTTTAGAGAGTTAAGTATTGAAAAATATAAGGAGTTGTATAAAAAGCTTAATGTAGAATTTGATGTTTATTCTGGGGAGAGCTTTTATGGCCATGAGGGAAAGCGGATTGTGGAGGGATGCGGGCTGGCAGTACGGGATGATGATGGATCGCTGTATTTCGATTTGGAAGAATTAGGAAAATTTTTAGTTCTTAAGGCGGATGGATCTACGCTTTATTCTACTCGAGATATTGCTTGTGCAATCGAAAGAATTAAAAAATATAAGCCAGAAAAAATAATTTACGTTGTGGCGAGCCAGCAGGATTTACATTTCAAACAACTTTTCCGAGTTATGAAAATGCTGGGTTATGATGAAAATATATTTCAACATGTAAATATGGGAATGGTGAATGGAATGTCTACTAGAAGAGGAACTGTCGTATTTTTGGAAGATATTATAGAGACAGCAAAAGAATGCATGCTTGAAGCAATGAAGTCAAATGAGTCAAAATTTGAGAAAATTGTAGACGTAGATGCAACCACTGAAGCCTTAGCTGTTTCTGCAATGATAATCCAAGACTTTAGTGCTAAAAGAATTAAAGGGTATGATTTCAACATGTCCCGAAATACTGCATCCGAGGGTGAGACTGGTCCTTATTTGCAATATACTCATTGCAGACTTGCTAGTATCGAAGCAATGAATCCAGAAATAAAACTTGGAGATATTGAGACCATAAACAGTGACCTTATAACAGAGGAAAATTTAAGAGAGATTTTATTTTATTTGTTGAGATATCCGAGTGTTATTGAAGATTGTTTGAATACTTTCGAACCTTGTAAGCTTGTGACATATTTAATGAAGCTGGCCAAGTTAGTAAATGGTGTTTTTAGCGCGTGCAGAGTTATGGGCAGAGAATATGAACTTGCTAGGGCCCGTCTTGCTGTTTTCTGTGCTGCAAAGGTGGTTTTAGGAAAAGGAATGGAAATCCTTGGAATGATTCCTTTAAAGAGAATGTGATGTTCTAAAATGAAGAATTAATATCTGATAAAGCATTTATTCAATAAAGAGTTCCAAAGAAAATTTCAGGATAAAATTAAAAATTTCTTAATTTTTATTGTAATTTTTCCCATTTATGTTTATAATCTCATACATTATTCATACTATTAAAACCACATACTGTTTATTAATTACTATAAATCATACGATTTCTTATCAGTTGTTTGTAAATACTATCATTCATTTATGAATAGCTTTAAAAAAGAATGAGCTACTATATTGTTAAATATATTCATAAAATTTTGCTATATCATTGCCATACTCCGAGAATATTTTAGGTCTCAATATATCTGTTTATAATACATAAGCTATTATTAATATTTATAATGGTTGTTTATTAATATTTTTCATAATACTATTCCATTTATTTAAGGGTTAATGCTATGTATTATTCTTTATCTTTCTTTTCGATGGCCTGCAGTTGGCATCCAGTGGCACTTGCCTCTCTAAATCGGATTTTTCTACTCGGTCTCTTACATTTATGCCATCCTCAATGCTTCTTCTGTACTCCAGTGATATGGTTTCAAGCGTCTTCGTCGATTGGATGTATGCCTACATCCTAAAGTTATATTTAATTCTTTTAGATAATTCCTGTGGTACTTGGTTACCACACCACACCATCCCATGTCATAACATAAGGTATTATTTTAGTTTTTGCTTTGTATAGCAAGCCTAATTCATTCGCCAAAAG
>SBIQ01000024.1:0-66349 GCA_014805555.1 Astathelohania contejeani | reverse complement strand
ACTAGAGTGCCTAAAGGAAAAAGATTATCTCAGTTAAGACTGTCAGTGCACTGGATTCAGAACCTTACAGATTATTCCAAATATAAAAAGAGTCTTTATAGTATAGCCAAAAAAATTATAAATCGTAAAAAATATTATGAAATGTGATTCACTTTCATTTTTAAAAAGTATATTTATGATCAGAGCTTTCTTTTACTTCTCTCATAGACCATCTTTATCTTATTAATGCATCCACAAAAATAATTATAATCTTTTATAAAATAGGACAAGAAATTTATATATTATACTCATTATAAACAGTAACACTATATTATAGCCAAGAATTTATTACATATTAAAATGTTTTATTATAATAAAGTAATGATCATCTTCACTAAATTATCAATAAAGGATCATATTGTAAAATTTACTATCTATGATACTAATAATCTTAATCAAATTGTTCAATAATCATCTACCACTAAATGAAGCACATTATTATTAATTTAATTGTAATATACATTTATTGTAAATTTAATTCATTCTATATTTTTCATTTCTTCATAATATTCTATTAATTTTGAATTCTTTAAATTTAAAATATGGGAATAAAGATAATATGATCTAAAAAATGTATTAAATAAAGCACAAAAATATAGTTTACAAAAAGGATAATCTTTTTGATGGCATGTTATACATGAAATATAATATAATAGATGTTTTTTCTTAGTAAATAAATGAATCGTACCTCTCTTTCTAAACATTTGTGGAAAGTATATCTCTTTTTCTTCAGTTACAAAATATGATAGAAATAAATGTGCCATAGGCAAACTCATAGCTGATAATGTAGTATATTTAAGATATACGCTCCGTGGCAATTTATTGTTCCTTTTATATGAGGTGAAATTACAAAATAAGATGCTATTTTCGCGTTTTAAAATGTCGAACAAATAAAAAATTTTAAACAATTTTTCAAAAAGTATAAATAGTTGTTTATCTTTATCCAATGAATTAAGGGATCTTTTTCTAAGAAGATCTCGTAATATATAAGTTGCAAATCTATCACATGTATCATAAAACATATAAATAAATTCCATTTCCTTTAATGTTTCATCCGGATTCGGATTTTTAAGAATACCTATTGATCTAGTAAACAAATCTTCAATTTTCTTAAACTGAGTATTTGTTTTCTCTGCGAGTTCATGTTCATTTTCGTGAAATTTAAATTTTTGTGCTTTATCTTGAAGTATGTTTTTATAATATCCCATTGCTTATGTTATAAGACTTGTCATTTAATAAACAATCAGCATGAAAATTTTTAATTTAATCAACAAATTAAATATTTTGATTATGGAAATTAGAAGAATCTTTATTGATTAATTATTGTTTCTATAAAACAAAAATATTTAATTTGTTGATTAAATCAATTTTTTTTATTTTACAATGCAGAATAAAATTTCTATAAAATAAAATTTTTATTTGAAAAAAAGATGTTGGTTTTTATTATATTATTTGCATTCGATATTATTTAAACTTTTGGTTACACATAATTCACTAATTTTAAATATATTACAATTAAAAAGCAAATAAATATGCTTGAATTATAGTTAATAAAATGCATGATAGTGTTAAAACTAAAGTTGTGGCGAGATATACTTTTTTATTTATATCTTATTTATTTAAAACAAGCTATACTTTCTTATGTTTTTTCTGTGCGTGATGGCATCCATCAGCACTACCATCGCCAATACTCTTCGTCTATTATTCAATCTTGCTATTTATTTTCTTGTCCGCTGGCTAAACTTTGAAAATATGGCCTCTAAGGTTTTAATACGGTAAACCAAATATATGCCCTAATGGCTGGCGTTATAATAAACCCTTATTGGTTAACTATGTGTAAATTCACTATCCTCATCTCATATTATAACATAGATATAAATTTAGTTTTAATTTTATAAAGTACATGAGTATATTAAACAAAATATAAGATTTCCTTTTTTCTGATCTTAATTAGCTGGATATTGTCTCGCTCGTTTACTAATTTTAATAATTTTATTTTATAAGATAAAGAAACAACGTTAAACTAGGACGAATACGTACTAATAGTATTAGATGTCAGAAGTTGCTAAATAAGTGCAAACTTGGAATACAAGACCAAAATTGTAGATCCATTTATGTGTTTTGTAGATGGTCAACTTACCATTTTTCTTCATTCCTTGTTCAAGGTTGGAGTTTTATAGGTTAGTTAAAAAGCCGTCAGATTTCACACATATATTACAGCACTCATTCCCAAATAGACAACTCACATAAATATCTTAAACACTATATAAATCAAAGGAGGCGCATCCGGAGAAACAAAAGAATATGAAAATGTAAAAGCAATTTATGCTCCTAGATTGAACTAAGGAATATGCAGACGTCTCATTTATATTGAGATGTCTGCACTATGGTTACTCCGAATAATTCAGTTGCATGGCTCTGTATGCACGCTTACGAGTGATCTATGATATTAAAAGTTTTTTGGCTTGACTCCAAAATACTGGGTTACAGGTACCCTGCTTTGCTTGCGAGGTCGATTCGTATACAGTATAGGCTGTGACTAACAGTGGTATGAGTATCAGAGGATAAAAGATTATCGTAGTTGAAACAATTGCTGCATTGGATCAAAAATCTCACAGATTATTTCATATATAAAAAGAGCTTTTATATTCTGGCCAAAATATTTTAAATCATAAAAGATCTTGTTTTAATATAACTAATTAGCATAAACAAATATATTTTATTTGTTTTATGTATTATAAAACCTTCATTAGACATGGCTTAATTAAAACATTAAATGGGGCATTAATCTTTACTTATAAATTTAATTATTAAATTACCTTCTACAAACTATAAGAAAAGGATATTTAAAAATTAAAACAAACAAATATATCGCCTAAAATTTGTATAATTCACTTATTTTTAGTTGTATACAAATTCCATCCATTCATTTTGAAGTTAAAGTAAAAAATTTTCTAAACAATATTATAAACCCTTAAAGCCGAATATTATCCCATGCATCAACTTGACGAAGATTATGAAATCACTATTGTTCAAAAACAAAACCAGAAAAAAGATAAAAAACACGATTTCAAAGACTGTATAAAGAAAATATGCACATTGAAAACATTGGAAAACTTTTCATATTTTCTTTATCATCTTCCAAGACTTAATGAGCTGAGTTATATAACAGATATTAATGTATTTAAAGCAGGAATACAACCTATGTGGGAGGATGAGAATAATATTGCAGGTGGAAAACTAATAATAAAAGTACGAAGAGACTTAGGGCAACGCTTATTCGAGAAACTTCTTATATATATGGTAGCTCCCCTTTTCTGCAGTATTGATGTCAATGGGATAGTAGCAAGCATTCGACTGAAATATATAAACCTTGTAATTTGGACACGAACATGTCCAAAGGATGAAAATACAGCGGAAATTATCAAAGAGATAAAGGATGCTATGGGTATTGATTTCGATATATCTGTGGAGTTTAAAAATAATGACGAATCATTAAAAGATAATTCATCGTTCAGAAATACACTAAATATAACAGAACTTCATAAAAATTCTTAATAAATATTTTATTTATTCTTTTCAAGCTTTATTAAATCAATCCCATATTCGTTGACTTTTACAATCTCGTTTTTTATGGCTTTAATTCGTACTTTACAGTGTTGTATAATTTCATCTTTTGTTTGTGGTATAAGTACAGTATTTACTATTCTATATAGCTTGCGTGAGTGTCCTAGATCAGATTCAAGATCATTTAAAATTTCTTCATAACTTATCTTTTCTTGTTCTAATTTGTTTTTGAGTTCTGAAAGATTTTCTAATATATTATCCTCTTTTATATCCATAATTTGAGGGAATATTTAAATTTAGAAGGATCTTTGAGAATAATTTTTTTTTTAAATTGATAAATTATTTTTAATTTTGATATACATTTAATAAGAGAGTTGGTATTTAATCATTATTTCTTTATATTATATTGACTAGTGTTGATATACAAAGACAATAATTGTCCACTTATATATCATATCTTTTTGAATTTTATTTTGTTTTGATTTTCGAGCTAATTTTATTTGTCCTTTATTATATGTTTTACTGAATGTTGTACATTATATGTTTCTATCATAAATTATATCTTAAACTAAATAAATCCTATAATTATATTATAGTCATGACAAATAATAATTTATATTTATTTAAAGGGTTAGTCCTAGTAAAAAATAATAGACCAGATATATTTATTTACAATAAGAGGGAGAACGAAAGTATTTTAGTTAAGGCTGGTATAACGAGCCAAAATAATCTCCAAATTGTTGAAACAGAGAAGAAGAGGAAATACGACCTTTTGACGAATGAATTGGACTTGCTATACAAAGCAAAAACTAAAATAATACCTTATGTTATGACATGGGATGGTGTGGTAACCAAGTACCACAGGAATTATCTTAAAGAATTAAATATAACCTTATGATAGAGGCATACATCCAATCGACGGTATTGAAGAAAATGCTCGAAACCATATCACTTGAGTACAGAAGAAGCATTGAGGATGAATATACGTAAGAGATCGAGTAGAAGATGCTGTGAAAAGACTCGGAGAAGCAAGTGCCACTGGATGCCAACCGCAGGCAATCGAAAAGAAAGATAAAGAATAACATAACACTAACCCCTTAAATAAAAAGGTTTTTTTTTGATGTTGCCCCTCTACTTTATAATGCATTAGATTTATGAGATTAAAATACTGCAATACCACACTTAGTTAAAGAATTTTTGAATATGAAAGAACGGGAATCCGTGTTGAAATTAGATACGAATAGATATTTTGGTCAAGCATGTTCGAGCAGATATATTTATTTACTATAAAAACTTTAATGATATAATTTTAGTTACAGTTAGTATAACGAGTCAAGATAAACACCAGCTAAATGAGACGGAAAAATAAGAAAATTTGGCATTTTGGCTAATAAGCTCGGATCACATGATAAAGCTAAAACTAAAATTATACTTTTTGTTATGATCTGGGGTGAGATATTGACAAAATTTTATAGATACTACTTAAAAGAGCTTAACACCACATTAACTATTGAGACATTTATTTAATCCATCGTATTAAATAGAGAAGATTCAGTTTAATGGAAATAAATAATAGAATAAAAATAAATAATAGAATAAAAGTACCGATAGAGAGGCTTGGAGTAATATTTCTAAATGATGCTATTTAAGCCATATAAAACGAATTAATAAAATTTAGTAACTTTTTATTATAAAAAAATATAATCAAAATTAATTTTCAGCATATCTTGCATTAATTAATAAAAATTTATTTAATGTTCTGATATACACTTTAATTGACTTATAATCCCATAATAACTTTATTTATTCTTATACTTATCTTTGTGATATCTTCCCTCCATACCTTCAATAATCTCATCCCACAATTTTTGTACCAATACAAGTTCTCCTTTATTAAGACCTAACCCACAGATATACCTCTGTAAGTCATATTTAGTATGGTTATTTATAACTATTGATTCCGAATCATAATAGATTACTTGGCTATTGTAATATATTATTCCCAATATATCATATAGCACAATCTTATCATACAATACATATGATTCTCCTGTATTTATATTTACTTTTCGTATTTCATACTGAGTATTAGCCATAAGAACATTTTCACTATCTAACCCACACCCACAAACTATTTGAACTCCATGCTCGACAACAAATCCAGACAAAAAATTATATATTTTATTTCCAACAATACAATTCCCATGTACAAAAAATCTATCATATTCACTTACTAAAAATCTATTAATAACTGACATGTCAGATAAATCATAAACAATACACATTAACTTCAGAGTTATCCTTATTAAGTATTTATCATTCATTAATATCTGATAAGAGGCATCCAATGATGCTATCTCTTTTATTCCATTAATGGTTGAATATACTTTTGTACAATCTACGGTTGAGTATGAAAAGTGAGATTCATTAATTGAATGAGCCAGAATATTATTTTTTGGTTTTAGACTAATCAAATATTTATAATCTCTTTTTTCATAAATACTCTTAGGAATTGCATGCATAGTAATTCCATAACACGATACTTCATCCTCTATTGTGTTATTCTCCTTAACAACCTCATTTTCAATTACTTCTTTTAATTCATATAAATCCAATGATTTTGCATTATTAATAGCAAATATTTTATTTCCAAAAACTGTTTCTCCGATCCTATTGTATATCCTTTTGAATCTAAATTTTGTCTTTTCTGGCCAATGGACAACAATCATGCCATCTCTTCCACCGGTAATAATTCTACCTTTACTCAATGTTATTGACATACATTCAGCATAATGCGAATCAACCTGATAGCTCTGATAAAGTTTGCTATCTTTCAATTTGTAACTTATAAGTCTTGAATCTAATCCTGTACAATATACGACACCATTATGAAATAAGCATGCATTTAAATTAGAATCTCGTACCTTCACCTTCTGTATTATTGTTCCGAACCGAGCATCAAATGTTATAAGCGATCCTTTTTTGGTTGTAGCACCAAACACAGTATTATGAATATGAACTATTGATGTAATTTTTTCAGGCCCTAAACTGAACTCCACGATGCCTTCACTGAGCACGGTAATACCTCCACTTTCTTCGCCTAATACTACCATTTCACCTATCAGCATAGCCGATATTTCACTATTACATTTATGGACAATTTTATCATCATTATATACCCGTTTACCTTCAGTATAATAAATACCATTTTTATTATATCCGATGCAAGACGCATTAATGTTTTTAACGGATATCTCAAAATTTAAAGTATTAATTAATACAATATTTTCAGTTGTACTAACCAATAATTTCCCATCATCAGTCAAGCAAGTAAACTTTGGTGTGTGTTGGAGATCCAAAGAAAAAATATATGTCAGTGATTCTGTATTATATATGTCTAATATACCATTCTTTCTAAATATAAAAATGTGTCTTTCGTTGGATTCCAGTGATATTATCTCTGCTGGGCTTGAATTTACTAACCGAAAATAGTTTAGTTCCATATGGGCTTGGGTTTATTATTAAAATTTTTATTAACGAATGATTTTTAAACTTGTTAAAAATTTTATAAGAATAAGTCATTATATTTATTTATTAAAGAATTAACTAAGTTTTTTTTCTATCTTATATCATTATATTTGTAATTTATCTGATATCTTATCATATTTTATATCTCTCGCTTTCATATTGTCCACAATGATTCCGTACTCGAATTTGTGTTAGCATAAATAAAACTGTCTTATCATTAAATATAAGTTTAATCATAATTTGTTTGTAGATACACTTATAATATGTTTCTTAATTATAACATACCATTTAAACAAACATAAACTCGCATTATTTAAACGAAATCTTTCACGATTTATGATTCCTTGGCTATACTTAAAGGCTCTTTTGATATATGGAATTATCTGTGAGGTTCTTTACCCAATGCACCGACTATCTCAATTGAAACAATCCTTTTGGTACTCATACCGCTGTCGATCGAAGCCCATACCGTTTATCGGAACCGGATCGATTTTACAAACAAGGCAAGGACCTGTAGCCGATACTTTTGGCATCAAACCAGAGCACTTTTATCATCCTAGTGTCACTCGTAAGCGTCCATATGAAGCCGTGCAGCTGACTTATCCAAAGACCTCCTACTGCAGACATTCCAATATAAGCGGAACGTCTATGTGTTGCCTTGGTTTGACCTAGACACAGAGCCTGTTGTTACATTTTCGTAAGCATTGTTGTTTTAGATGCGCCTCCTTTAGCCTAGATAGAGCTCATGCTATTTATGTAAGTTGTCAATTTGGTAATGGATGCATTAACTAATAAATGTGTGAAACTTGATGGCTTTTAAACAAACCTCTAAAACTCCCACCTTTAAGGAGGAATGGAGAAAATTGGAAATTTGAGCATCTATAAAACACAAAGACATTGATAGACTTGAACTCGGCTTCCAAGTTTGAACTTGTCCAATAACTTCTAGCACCCCAAACTACTAGTAAATTCTCGTCTTAGTTTAACGTCATTTCGGACGATAGACAAATGTAAAATAAATAAATTATATTATCACTCATTAAAGAATTTTATTTCACTTGAATACCTTTTATTTATTTATTATATTACTTGTAATTTTCTTCTTTAAATAAAAAGAATCTTATTCATATAATTAATGAGAGAATATTACTAATATGTCTTTTATTCAATCACATCAAAATATATTCTCATTATAAATATTATCACTGTGAGATGTGATAATATTATAGTTTATTACACTATTAACTTACTTATTTTAATTTATCATTTATTCGTATTTAATAAAGTCTTATAATTTTTCATTACATAGTAAGATTTAAGACTATTAAAATATGAATTCTGCTATGTCTCATGTAAATCTTTTTCATCTCTAAATAAAGATTAAAGTATTATATTACAGAAGAAAACATAAAAAGACATTATATTAATTAGCATAATATTATAATGTATTTCCTCATTAAAATTTGGACTAGTCTACCTAAAATTAGAAATCATCAATTTATCATTATTCTAATTAGAACCGACTTAGAGAATTGTTTTCAAATATAATATTAATCAAGATGAATTATTTCATATATCATAGCATAGTCAAATAATTCACATACTTTATATTTAAGCTTAATATAATATTTTTTATCCTTTTATTTGTTCCATTTGTTATCCACTATACTTCATCCACTTAATAAAACATCCGGGATCGAATTCTGAATCTTCAATACCATATCTCTCATAATAATCACTTAAAATATCAATAACTATTTTCTTCTCAATTGAATTTAATGTTTTCATTTTTCTTTTAAAATATCTATTTAAATTTGGCTTGATTTCTACGCATTTGCTAACTTTATATCCATTACATGTAGTTTCCAATTCCTTTTCATTGTTCTTAAACTCAAATCCATTTTTCTTTTGAATATATCTCTCACTTTTAAAAGATAAAACAATAAAATATCTTATCACTTGTAAATATTCCTGATCAATTGTAGATCGTGGATAATTGATAAAAAATGAAAAGACCAAACCCATAATTTCCATCTTACTGTTTTCTTTAGAAATTGAAAATAATCCTCGACCTGCACAAAGTATTCCGAGATACATTTTGTATTTCATTAATTCACCATATCCCATTCCAAATTGTGTTTCGAAGATACTTCCATTGCTATGAACAATAAAATCATCTCTCCTCTCTAAAAATTGAATTCTTTCTGTTTTTTTGATTTGTCTTCTTAAAATACGTAAAATTTTGAGATCGAATGTGGAATTATAAATCAGCACTAATGCTAGCAAAAGAGAATCAAATAAAATTTTATATTTAGTGTTTTTAGACAATTCAAGAGTAATACACAAATCAATTAATCTGTTAAACATTTCATTTGGCTGTCCTCTATTGGATACTCCCAAGAAAAATGCCATTCCTGAAAGCTTATAAAGATTATATACTTCATCATTTTTATAATTATTTTCTATTATTTCTATTAACGCATTATTTATGCAATTATTATTATCATATTCAGAAATACCGATGTCACTAATAGCACCGCGTACACCCAATCTAAAAAATATACTATAATAGACCTCCTCTGGTCTACTATCACTACCTCGACTTAATCTCTTTATGATCTTCCTTTTCCCACTGTTATAATATGCGATACCATTTACAATTAGCTCGCATAAAGGATCATTTAGTTCAATATATCCACTCGTATGCACTAAAGATAACCCAACTGTACAAGCCATCCTATAAGTTTCATCATACCACGTTTTATTTCCTTTATTAAATTCCAAACTGTGATAATTCCCCTTTTTATTACATTCATTTATCAATAAATTTTTTATATTCCATTGATCACTATTTAAAAATAAAAACCCCAATCCCATAACACTTGCACCTTTCATTGATATTGGAGTATCTTCCTCGATATTATACTTAAGAAGCTTATATAATGTATTATCGCATGTTTCTCTTTTACTGATACTTATTCCTAAAATATAAGCTAATGATAATATAGGAAGCTGTGTATCAATAATAAGATTGGGTGTAATAACACCAATATTTCCCTGTATTCCCAGTGCATATATTCTTCCGGCCATAGCCATTTCATTGTCTTCATTGGCTGTGATTTCGCTTATTTGGACCGGCTGGTTTAATGGACCTCCGAGAAAGGCAGAACACGAATAATGAAATTGAGGCCAATCACACCAACCTTTATATGGCATTGAAATTGTGGATTTGACATCGTTTTTAATAGCATAAAATTCGAGCACTGGTAATTTGGGAGGTGTTTCTAAAGCACAAAAATTTAAAAATGAATTTCCAACTGTTGTAGACATTCTTTGAATAAAGGAATTTTCTCTTCTATTTTCTAAATCATTTTCATCAAATGAAAATCTCCCAACCTCATTACTATTCATTAAAGAAAGAACCTCATTGAATCTCTTATCTCCCAGATGCTCTTCTAATCCTTTAACCAGGGCATGTTCATAAAATCCATGTTGAGTATATTTAAAAGGCTCGTGTATTTTTTTATATGTTTTAGTTTTACAAAAATATATGATTTTATAAGCAAGATTATTACCAAATAATTTCTTTTCTAATATCTTTTGATTAAATACCATAATTCTTGTATAAAAAATATTAAAAGGATTTTTTCCATGGTTTAATTTTGTGTTACTTAATTTATAAATTTTAGTAAAAATAGGAATGTTAATATTAAAAATAGCCAGCTTTTTAATCATATCTCCTGAGTAGATAATCTCGGCTTCTAGAATGGTGAGTATGTTGGAATACACCACGCCTTCAATATCAATAAATCCGTTTTGAATATATGCGATATATTGCATTATAAGTTCAATTTCATTGTGTTCATCATTTAATTTATTAAATCCGTTTTTAAGTAAAATCTTAAAAAAATGAGTTTTCATAGACTCTGGAAGTATATCACACATACGTCGCGCCAATCTACTTTTTAAATTAATATGTGTGTATTTATTTACCACTTCACTATTTCCTTTATTTTCATGGTTTTCCTTCATGTCATCTGTAATGATGCAAACAATTTCATTGTTATAAAAAATCCATGAATCATTAACAAACAAAAAGATATCTTTATGCATTTTTATGCGATCAAATTTAACAAAAGATTCACATGGAATAGTTTTATAAATAGAAGGTTTATATCTCTTGATACGAAATTCCTCTGTTTTAATTAGCGATGTATCAATGAAGAACAATGAATAGTGATGGTGAATTACTATATAGAATTTGTAAAATATAATCTCATGAGGAAAATAAGATGGTATCAATTCATTTATACGATCATCAGATGTTTGAGGTAAAAAATCTATTTCTGTTCCTATTTTAAAAGCCAATCGTTGCTCATTAATTCCGTCAGTGATTTCTTTAAGGAAATACAAATTCTGATTACGCAATACAATAAAAGAATTAATTATGCCTTCGAAATAATAATTCGGATAGTACGCCAATACCGTTGGTGATGAATATGGATGCATGATTTGCATAATCTCCCGGGTGTTGCTTTGTTGATATACTATTCTATCTGGTCTTACTTGTATATTAGAATAAAGCCCGATTTGTATTGTAAATGTGCTACAAGTATTATAAAAAGTCAGGCTTTCTGGATGCATAATCAATAACCAATGTTTATATTTTTCTGCTCCATTTATTTGAAATGGTAAGCGTAATAGTTTATCTCCTATTTTTATTTTGTTTTTTTTCCATTTTATTGGCATATTTTAATTATTGGGTAAATGCTTTGATAATTAAAATAATTTAGAAAAAGTATTTAATTTTTTAAAAAGAAATTAGTAATTATTTATATGACTTAATTGAATTTATATAAATATTTAATGAATTATGAGATATTTTAATATTATAACACATATGTTTATTTTTTTCATTTTTATTTTGTTTTATAAATATTCAAACATATCAGCCATAATAAATTTAAAGTAAATGTTTTATTTATATGTGTGCCTTTATATTTTTCGTTGAAAATTACGAAATGATAACACCTTTATTTGATTCTATATTAAATAATAATTTTTTTTGTAAATTTAATAGTATTACATGTTATCATAATTTAATTACCTAATTTATTTAATATTTATACTTCTATTTTCACCTATTGTGAATAAAGCTTCTTGGTTTATTGTATAAGAATACATAACTCAAGTTTTAATAAAGATAAAGCAAAATAGTAATAAATTCAATCAAGTAGTAAATCAATGTTTGATCTATAATAAACAATACATTATAATTATGAGATATGTATATTAAAGATACTATTATAAAGTCAAGAATTTATAATAATAGGAAATGAGTTCATATTCAATAATAGGTTTGTTGATACGTTAAATAAATTTAACGAGATAAGAGTGATTTATTATGTAAGGTAAATAACATAATAAGTATAGTCGTTTGGAATAAAAAACTTTAAATTTAATAATTATTAATACATATATTCCTTGTTATAGGATATATAAATTTTTTATAAATCGTGTATATTAGATTGATCAAATATTCATAATTTTAATGTATTTAAGCTATAATTCTTTGGTTATATTAATGTATTAAATCTAAATTGAATATGATATTATCTTATATATCATTCTCTATTTATTATATAAACATGGTTTACAACTCTCATATATCTCTACTCAGTATAAATATGTTTTAAGTGTTATTATATAATATATTTATTACCTAATCTATTCGGTTTATTATTATTTTAAAGAAATAGTTTCATTAAATAAAAGTATGTCATAAATTAATTTCGCATCCCATAAAAATGAATGCTTTCGAAAATAACGAAATTTATCAACGACTTTCTCACAATAAAAACGATAAAATACAAATAGGTATTCCTTTTCTAGATAACATTCTTGGAATAAAAAAGGGATCTATGATATTGATCGAAGAAGATAAATATAGTAACTATCATACTATTATCCAAAAAACATTTATTTCCAGTGGATTGATTAATAATGAAACTGTCATTGCAATTACAAAAGAGAATTGTGAAATTGAAATACCAGATTTGAAAATAAGAAAAGAAACAAAAAGGGAACCGATGAGTATTGCTTGGAGATATTCAAAATGCGAATCAGAACATAATGAAATTTTTGATATGTCTCGAAAAATGGATTTAAGAAATAAGAAATATTGCTTGATAGACAAATTGGATTTATCAACTATTAGAAACTCAAATCCTGACAGAATAGCCATTTTTTCATATTTATCGCCTTTATGGACTGAAAACGAAGATTTGTGGGAACTAAAAAAGATGGTTAGAAAGTCGGAGGCTGTATGTGTTGTTTCTATTCCAAGATTTTTACACGACGATCTCCATCATATAAATACTTATTTTGATGTAATAATTAATTTTAATTCATATGATTTCCAATTTTATCCAAATTATAACGGAATTTTGGAAATAAAAAAAATTATTACGCTGAATGATATGAGAGTAAACACATTAAATACCATGAAATATGGATTCAAATTATATAAATATGGTTTTAAGATAGAGTCTATAGAATTACTAGAAGATATAAAGCCAGTTGAAGATGGTATAGCTTCTATTAGCCTAGAATCCAATAAAAAAATTGAAGACATGTTCTGATAAGTAAATTATATTTAAATAAAATAAGCTTTTTATTTGAAGGGTTAGTATTGTGTTATTTTTTGTCTTTCTTTTCTATGGCCTGTGATTGGCATCCAATGGCACTTGCTTCTCCAGATCGGCTTTTTTCACTCGATCCCTTATGCCCATGTCATCTTCAATGCTTTTTCTGTACTTAAGTGATATGGTTTCGAGTGTCTTCTTTAATACCGACGATTGAATATATGCCTCTATAGCGGATTATATTTAATTCTTTAAGATAATTTCTGTGGTACTTGGTTACCACATCGTCCCATGTCATGACATAAGGTATTATTTTAGTTATAAATAAAATAACAGTAATATTTTAATAACTATTAAGTTTGTGTTTAATTGCTGCACTCTATAAAGTAAAATAGACAGTGTATTTTATGATGTTTTAGTATTGGACAATTTCGACAAACAAAACTTAGATTCAATTTACTGTAGTAAAAAATACTTGAAACATATTATCATACGAATATTGAGTATGGAATAAAAACAAGAAATAGAATGGTGAATGCAATAAATAAATTAGAAACGATGGTGTTATCGTATGTCAACCACATGCAATATAGCAAAGCAAAGCCAAGCGAATAACCTTTTATTTAGATAAAAGTCAATTAGGCTTAAACTTATTATGATTTTATCAACTGAAGAATATTAAATTAATGTATGATTCTTTGTAACTATCTGCGATAAAACTTTTTAAATATTAATACACTAATAAAAATGATTCAATCATATGACTTGTCTACCATGTATTATATATAGATGACGATGATGTCTACATTAGTAAATTTTGGCATTGATTTAAAAATATAGAAATTTACCGAAATAGAATATGATCTATTAATTAGAAAAGAAACTTAAAGAATAAAAAAATAGATTACATGTATTCCTTTGTTTTAATTATTCACGATGTCTCACTTATATTCATAAAACTATCATCTACTTTGATACAAAAAATAATTTTTTTACAAATCAATGATATTTGACTTAATGCAATGATAATACAGTGTAAATAAATGTAGTTATATAATAGGAAAAAAATTTTATATGATTGCTTAAATTACACATGATTGTTTCTAATACTGAATATATAAACTTTTTGTATTGCAAAAAACAAATAAAATTTTTATATTCAGTATTGACAATAAATTTTTATTCTATTTACAAATTAATTATTTGCATCATATGTGAAAAACTTATCTTAAAGGTACTATTTATTTAATCAAAGCCGATCTGATTCTTATTTCAACTGATCAATTACTACATTTATAAATCTTTTAAATTCGATGCAATCTCCTCTCAATCTTCTAAAATCTAAACATGTCATATTATCTAACTTTTTTGCACTCACATGTCCTAATAATGGATTCCGTTTTGAATCAACTGTTTTAAATGATATTACTCCATTGTCCTGGTTATCAAATGGCACTACTATTTCATTAAAAATCTTTTTGATATTACTCATTGCTTCTTTTACCGTCGTATTCACATAAATTCGTTTTAATGATGGCAGGCCCATTGTAGAAACAGATGGCTGTGAAGATGTAAATTCAGGCGTGAGCACAAATTTCTGAGCAAGGTTTTCTGGCTGTGAAAAAGGAATTATTTTGTTTTGTTCATGTGTATAAAAAGATGCCAGTAGTGATTTATCCACGCATAGCCCATCATCTCCCATTAGTTTATTCATACGTTTAAACCAAGGATGTGATTCAATTTCAAAAAGTTTAAGTCGTTTATTCGGGTCAACACAACATAATGTTTTTACCAAATGTAATACCTCACTTTCTAGATTTGTAAATGGTGGATAGTTGTGATATTTCATTTGGGTATATAATTCATATTTTTTATCCGTTAGAATAGGTTTTTCCCAGGGTGTAACACCTGTCGAAATCACCAAAAGAACAACACCGCAAGACCATATATCTACTTTTTCGCCGTCATATGCACCATCAAAAATTTCTGGGGCCATATAATGATAGCTGCCTGCAACAGTACTAAGTTTACGTCTTTTTCCTTTATAAATAAATAGCGTTGAAAATCCGAAATCGGAAAGAAGAAGATTTCCGTTCATATCTAACAATATGTTTTCTGGTTTTATGTCCCTATGACAAATTCCTTTGCCGTGTAAATATTTCAAAGCTGCAATCAATTGGCGAAAATAAAAATTAGCAAGTGTAGGATGAATTCCCACATCAGGTTCTATAAGATCAAATAGCTCACCAGACGCTTTTTCAATAACCAAGGAAAATTCAGTAGAATTTTCAAAGTATTCGATAAATTTTATAATATTTTTATGTTTTAGTGTTCTATGAATTTTTATTTCTTTATGGATGGCTTGTTCAGCTCGATCTTTTTTTTTAACTATTTTGACAACATATGAAATGCCATTGGCATCAATACAATGTTTTACCACACCCGTTGATCCAGTAGCCAATGTTTCTAGTATTCTATAATTTTTCATTTTGAATAACGGTTATTTTAATTTATTTTAATTCGAAAATTTATTTTTTAGAATGATAAGTCATTGAGAAAATTGAGCTAAAAAGAGGCTTTTGAAGAATGAGAACGTGGCAAGTAAACTTACTAGCAATGAAATTGGTGTAATCTCATCAAGTTTTAAAATGTTTTTCTATGATTGACTCAATACATATGTTACAATACAATCCTGCATTCAAAAAATGGCCTCGATGCATCCTAGAAGTGAGAATTAGTAAATACAATGTTTTTAGGAATTGTAAAAATGCTGGAAATTTTTGAGGAGGCGTTTAAAGACGTGATTATATAATTAACAAAGACATTTAAAAAAAACTCTTTACAAACCAAGAAAATAAAAATTCTTATCTTTTTTTTTACATTTTTTTTTCTGCAAATAACATTTAATTTTTAGCTAGAAAAATAAATTTTATGTTGTCGCAAAATCAAAATAAAATCCAATAATTTTAAGAAACACGCACAATTATAGGTAAAAAAAGAATAATAAAAATACAATTTTCATTAAATTAATTTACAAGACAATAGTGGTTGTGGATTTTTTTAAACCATGTTTTAGGTGCTCAAAATATAAATATGTAACGGAAATATATAAAAAATCTCTCGTTTATTAAAAATATCATTAAATTATTGTGCTATATAAAAATAAAATACATGAATTTGAATAGAAAATAATGACAACTAATGAAATATATACGTTATCACGGTGTTATGATAAACAATAAAACAAAAAATAGTAAAACCTTGATATGAATTATATATTTTATAATTTTTTGATTCAACACAAAAAATCTTGCCACTATGCCTCATTTATCTTAAGGAATATCTTTTTTTAGGATGCAAAGCTAAGATAAATATTACTGCAATGTCCATCAAATCAAATTATTGAAATCACAGAAATAAAATATCAATTAAATTTTAAATTGAGTATACGTTTGACTATAAATCTTTAATAAGCCATATAAGAAATTTTTATTTAAAAAAAGAATAATAAAATTATGAAAGAAATAAAGCAATAATTTCCGAAAATTTTTGAATATCCATTCGCTCCTATAAAAATCGTTTTTTTAAGAAATAGACATAATAATATATACAGAACTTTAGGTTGTTATATAAATCCTGAGTTTATGTTAAGTAGTATACAAATCATGGTTGATAAAATTAATTAACAGTTTTTTTTAATTCCATTATATTTTTATTAGTATTGACGAGCGAAGCACACGATATTTCAATTTTATTTATATTTTTATCAAAAATAAAATGACTTTTATACTAAATCAGATAATTGTATATTTGTAAATATAAAACAAGATAGTTTGCATATCAGAATTGAATTTAATATAATGGTTAAATTTTAATTTTTATTATTTCGTTTTTTTTATTCTTAATGATGTTATAAAAAGATTTGGAGAAGCAAGTGCCACTGGATGCCAACCGCAGGCCATCGAAAAGAAAGACAAAGAAAACACAACACTAACCTTTTAAATAAATTTAATTACTTAATGATGTTTATTTTATAAATGTTTTTTGAATCAGATTATTCCTTAATGAAAAAATCTTCAAATTTAGGTGTTGTATATTCTTTCGTATTATTTCTTTCCACTTCTAATTCAACACATAATTTATAATTACATTTTTTACATTTGATTGTAAAATCAGTGTCATTCATCCTAGATATACAATTTACTGTTAGTATAAAAAAATGTAGACAAGTAGGACAAAATAATGATTGGACATGCGGTGGTATATCCTTTAATTTTGATAAAATATATTTTTCCCCGTCTATTTCTTTATAATAATAAGCAAGTGACAATAAATAATCAATTGATAATTGCTCCATTAAAAGGGTTTTAAATTATATTTCAGTTTCAAAACCAGAAAGATAAACCAATTTAATTTAAGAATTAGTGCTGTGTTATTCTCTGGTTTTTCTATTATCTGTGATTAATATATAATAAAACTTGCTTATTCAGATCTTTCTAACTTATTCCATCCCACATTTCGCATTCATATCATCTTTAACGCTTTATTTATATTCAAAAAATATAGTTTCAAGTGTTTTCTTCAATGTAAATGTATGTTTCTATTGCAAAAATCTTATTTTTCTTTTAAATAACATCTATGATATGAACTACCATTTTATAATATGAGACATATTTTAGTTTTTATTTTGTCGTATATCAAACCTAATTCATTTCCAAAAAAGTAGTATTTATTCTTTTTCTATGTTCTTATGAAATGAAAAATATCCTTTTCTGTTATATATACTCAGCTTAAAATAATGTCATTCTTTAAAATAAATAATTATGTCATTTCTGTTATAATATCCGTGCTTAACCTACCCAAATTTTGAATCTTTCATTTATTTCCTTATTTGTACAAAATAGGAAATTTTTTGATTTTTATTTATTCATTAAAAAGATAAATACATATTAATACCTTATTAGGTCTGAGATAAATATTGCCAAGTATTTGATTATAATCCATTATCGGGTAACACCAGATAAATATAAACTCGAAAATTACTTACTTATATTTGTCATATTCATATTTTTGTATTTTATAGTATAATGGATTTTAAATATTTCCCTTAGAGATAAACTCAACTTCGAAACTTGCTGTAGCTTTTTTTTATAAAAACTAATATTTAAAATAAGCAGTCAATGGTGTGATAATAAACCATACATTCATTAGAGTAAATATATCGATGAAAATAATATATTATTGCATCTCACAACTAATGTATCAAACCTTATACTAAAATTTAAAAAACTGTGATTTATAAATACCAATAAGCATATTATATTATTAATCATTTAGAAAGAAGAGTGTATGACATATCGAGTAATAAATAATAGCTGTTTTCAAAAGGGTAGTTAATTATATAAATATAAAATTTGTTTGATGTGAATATTTTATATATTTGTTGCAAGATTTTATTCTACTAATTTTCCCTGATCTTCGATTATATATTTAATCTTTATATATAATTTTATGAGTGTTTTTTAATACAGTAAATTGAATTCATTAATTTGTGGTATTATACCAAGCTTGTAACCCCTGTACTGTTTAGTTATTCTGCCCTTCAGTTTAAAATAAGTGTAATGATTTTAAATTTGGACTGACTTGTAATTTCTGATTCAAGTAAGAATCATTTCTTTTGTCATAAATAACCTGATTAATTTGTTATACTACTATTATATTTCTTATCTTAATATCGATACAAATATCAGCTAATCATTTTTCAATATCTTTTTGATTGAGAGATTTTCTAAATAAAATAAATGATTAGTTGGGAAATAACTAGGAATATATGAAAGCTATAAAATATTTGTCATTTTTCTTAAATAATAAAAAACAACATTTTGAATACACACTTAATAAATACAAACGAATGAAAATATAAATTTATTATATTTCATATTATCCCAGGATATTATTTTGATTTATCTCAGAATATTCCCTTTAATTAAAATATGCCTTTCAATTACTCATCATATTTAATAAATTTGAAATAATATGAAATATATTTTTATAAGACTAATTATTTTCTTTATAATAAATTATTTATTAAAGTCTTCTTCCTCTTCTTCCGCCTTTCTTCCTTGTTCTATCACACGGAATTGGTGTAACATCTTCGACCCGACCTAATCTCAGTCCTCCTCGTATAAGCGCACGAATTGCACTTTGTGCACCAGGACCAGGAATCTTAGATCCAACACCACCTTTCCCACTTACTCGTATATGGATCGCATTGAAACCTCGCTCCTTAACCTTTGCTACAGCAGTCTGGGCAGCTAGCATAGCAGCATATGGCGAGCTCTCATCACGATGAGCTTTGACCATCATTCCACCGGTAATATTGCAAATAGTTTCTGCACCTGTCATATCAGTCACATGAATAAATGTATCATTAGATGTTGCTTTAAGATGTACAACAGCAAACACATGATTCTTTTCTTCTGCTATTTCGTCGGACATTTGAGGGTTTAAAATTTTAAAAAAAGAATAATATTTATTTTTACACGTCTGAGACAACGGTAAACTAGGTCGAGTATTTGCTAGTAGTTCGTGGTGTTAGAAACTGCTAGACAAGTACAAACTTGGAGTTTGAGTCTAAAACTATCGATTCATGTGTGTGTTTTGTATTTGCCAACTTACCAATTTTTTTAATTCCTCCTCAGAGGTAGATGAAGGTTAGTTCAAAAAGCTATCAAGTTTCACGCATTTATTAATTAATACACGCGTTGCCAAATTAACAACTTATGAAAATATCCTGAGGTTTTCTGGAGCAAATAAGGCGCGTTTGGATAAACAAAAAAAATCATACCTTGTGCCTAGATTAATGCAAGGCAACGTGCAGATTATATTTGGATGTCTACAGTAAGAGGACTTTAGGTAAGTCAGCTGCATGGCTCTATATGGACACTTAATGACACTAGGATGCCAAAAGTACCGGCTAAAGGTACCCTGCCTTGCTTGCATAATCGATCCGGTTCGATATACGGTATGGGCTACAACTAACTGCGGCATGAGTACCAAAAAGATTGTCTCAATTGAAACAGTCACTGTATTGGGTCAATAATCTCAAAATTATTCTATATATAAAAAGAGCCTTTAATGATATAGTCAAGGAATCATAAATCGTGAAAGATCTTGTTTAAATAAAGTAAGTTAATTTGTTTATATGGTTGATATTTATTTTTAAGCAGGGTTAGTCTAAATAGATGGCAGTGCATAATATTAAATACAATCCTAAGATATAAAGCAAGGCAATCAAAGAAATATTATGTATTTTATAGAATCAAATTATCATTTTCAAAACAAATAAATTCTATTCCTATGACATATGAATTTTATGTTTGTTGAAATAAAGCAATAGCTTATATTATAGAGAATAATGTATTAGAAAAAATATCAACTTTTTTATTATTTGCTTTATTTTGTATGCTTGCTTAAAGTAAGCGACTATCTCTCCGCTCAATTTTTAAGCAAATGTATAATATTAGCTATGGGCATCGAAATAACTGGCCAAGTAATTTCAGATTATTAAAATATCATCTTAGAAAATGCAACAGACATTTTATACAAAGGAAGATCGAAATAGTCACATATATTATAAAACGAGGCGAGTTATCAAATAGTATACCAGTTATCTTTAATAATTAAATATCATTTGATTGTTAAGACAGACAACCGATGGCAATAAAGATTTAAACTGCATACGAGTATAATTAAGCATGCAAATGTGATATAGAATATAAAAGGCAATAAGAAGATCAGATAAGCAAATGTGCTAATACTGTCATAAAAATAATACAATTTTATTCAATTAACTAAATGTTTATTGATGTTGTCTCCGAGATTGCTAATGTCACATAAATTTTATTCCAATAAGTTTTTCTATTTTTTTTCCGCACACCGGGCATTCCTTTAAAATAACATATTCCATTATTTTGTTATCAAATACGCACCCGCATGGTATACAAGCACTTCCTTCTTCTATAACACCTTTTTTTATGGGACATATCATTTTATTATCTTCGAGTATACAATGTATATCATATAACTCCAAACTAATATTACAATCCCTTTTATTATGAAGTCTTCCTGATGAATCAATTACAATCGGAGGATTTAGTGGTTTATATGAAGACTTACATGTAAATCTTTTAGTGGTGTTTTTATTTTTCAATCTTACTAAATCACTTCTTTTTGGAACGCATCCGCCATCTTGTCCCATGGGATCGAGATTAGTAAAATATAAATATTAATTATATTCAATGCCAGGATTAAATAATCCAAAGCAAAATTTATAAAATTTTAAATATAATTTTTTATTTAACTATTTTGTTGTTTTTTTATGCATAATTTGCATCGACCAATACTGCTATATCCAAGCCTTTCTATTACTCATTTCCATATCCTCCTCGATGCTTTCCCTATACTTAGTAAGATGATCTCTAAAGTTTTCTTTTATACGGTAGATTGGATATATTTCCATATTTAATGCAATATTAAGCTATTTAATTTATAATCTGTGAAACATTACTATTATCCCATCCAGCACATAAAATATAATTCTGGTTGTAACTTTATAGAATAGTTTGAATTAGGCATAAAGTCATGCTGACTTTTTTATGTGTATGAACTAGCTGGATATTGTTTTGGCTTGTTATGCAAACTTTATCTGAAATTATTCAATTTATGTCTTTTATGTAAATAAATTCATTCGGTATGTTATGTTTAACTGAAATATCATTTCTTATTGTGATATCAGGACAGATTTTAGCTTTTTTATTTTTGTGAACTGAGCGGAATCACTACTTTATTATTCGTTTTTATTTTTAGCTATTTAGCGATAAAATATGTAAACATCTAAAAATCTTATTGTGCCTGCAAGTGTAACAACCATGCATCTATTTACATTAGGTAGATAAATGCTCAACCAATTCTTAGTTTGATTGAAATGCTGGCATAATAACGCTCATCATGATGGACATTTCTATCTTGGATGTAGCAATAAATTACTTCTGCACGAAAATCATTGTTTCTATGTTTCAGCCAAATATATAATTTAGGCTTTTCTGCTTATTTAAGCAAATTTTATGCAACTATTCATGCGATATTTTATTGTTATATATCAATTCTCGTTGTGTGTGTTTAAGATTTTTGGATGAAATATCCCTTAATCGAATATTTTATCTGAGGTAATTTTGAATTACAAAAAGAATTTGTTTTATGTTTTTTTATCAACTTTTAAAAATGCAGTTTTTTTAGCAAATATTTTATATTTATTTAGCGTTCATCAAAGTTGATAAGACATGCACTCACTTTTAAATTCTATACTTTGTAGACATATTTCCATCATTGTGCGCGTTAGGTAAATCCTTTCTAGACAATCAGGTCCAATATGGACCTTGTGTTTAACTTTAGCTTGTTGTATTTTGTGTTCTAGTGTGATAAAGCCAGCTAATTCCGTGTGCTTCGAGTCAATACAATAGTAACAAGCGTGATGGCGTTCTCGTTGATAGGTTTGAATAAGTTTCCTATGATGAGCTTAGTATTTCACAAATCAACCTTTGCTAACAGCACCTGTTTCACATTCTTAAAAAATACTTTACTATGATATATTTGATTATGATTGGCTTGTTTTGAACTTATTTTACTTCATAGGGTCATATCGATTCAATGATTATTTATTGTTGATATATATGTCTATATATTAAACTACTCCTCTATCATTAAATTTTTATATTTATAACAACTTTTATTTTTTATACTGCTTACACTTTTCTTCTTATGAAAATAATTGTATAATTTATATGATCGATGCTTTTATTCAGATTCTACTATTTCAATTGCATTTATCAGTTTAAAAATCGAATATATTAGTATCATATTTTTATCGATATACCTACTCATGCTGATATGGTATATTAGCACACCAGTTGACTATTTATTTTAATTATCCAATATTAATCTCGAATATAAGCTTATCTCTACTGTGAAATATTAAAAGATCATTGAATATGAACTCATTTCTTATATATTAAAAATGTTATTTACCTATCAAGGTCTCAATGCCAAATAACAATATAAATGATTAAAAACTAATAATTAAATCATATATTAGTTTTCGAGTGAATTCGACCATTAAAATACCAAATCTATTCTAATCACTTATATACTCTTGCAGTCAGAATTATAAATTTAAACAAAAATATAAAAGAAAATACTAACTGATCAATTATTCATTCTATTAAAATAATATTATACAGCTTGATGATCTATTTTAATAAGCTTATAATTTGAGAGAGAAATAACAAGTGATCATACAATGACTTGTAATTAAAACAAAAACATTGAAGTATAGAATATAGTTTACAATATTTGTCTACGATTACTTTATATAATATAATCATGTTATTTTCTTTTTTTATTTGTAATTTACATATATTTGTATAATATTTTACTCTTAAATAGAAAAATTCTGCAGTATTATTATATGAAATAAAATCGGAAATATGAAAGATTAATAAAAAATCGAAATGTAAGAAATAATAGCTATTAGGAATAAATAATAGAAACTTTAGTTTTATATTTTAATAAGGGTTTATAACCATTTAAGAACATATCACTTAAGTATACATTGAGGATGACATAGACGTAAAAGATCGAGTAGAAGAGGTTGGAGAAGCAAGTGCCACTGGATGCCAACCACAGGCCATAGAAAAGAAAGATAAAGAATAACACAATACTAAACCTTTAAATAAATTTAGTATAATTATTTAAGTAACTTTGAAGTATTATAATTTGATGTAAAAATAGTATAACGTATTATTTATTATAAGGTTCTTATCTCATTTTAAATTTTAATCGTTTATCTTAAGCAAACATTCATCACTTGCATTTCTTGTTCTTCCTGTTGCTTCTTTGATTTCGTCTATAAGATTCCTCCTATCTTTAATACTCGTATATCTTTAAAACTTTATTCTTAGACGTCTTCTTTAATACGATTTACTGGACTGTATTTTTATTCAAATAGATAGTATAATTTTATTTAATGACTTCTATAATGTTTAGTAAATATTCTATCCTACGTCATTTCATAAAGTATTATTTTGGTTTTAATATGGCATAACAAACCATGCTTATTTGCTGAAAAATCGATGCGTATCTTTTTTTCTGTACGATGACTTTGATATAATCCTAGTTGTTTATTCAAATTTCAACTAAAATAATCTGTTTCTATCTTACCATAAATAAATATATCGGGTCTATTATTTTTTACTAGAATTTTCATTTTGTTAAATATCAATGTAAAAGTCTACTTGTTTCTTTTCTACAATATCCTAAACGAAATAAAGATTTTTTGAGCATTTAAATCTATTTTGTTCATATGTAAAAGATAAATACTTCTAAAAACAATTGTTTCCCTTTTAATGAGTACACATTAAAAGAGAAGCCATTGTATTACTTTATTTATAACATATTATATAAGATAGTCCCAATAAATCAGGATATTCTTTATCACTATAAACATTAACATCATTTATGACCTTATTATCAGTCCAAAAAAGATAATGCCCGGAATTAAAATTTTCTCCTTTATGACAAACTGACCCAATAAATTGATAATTTCCCGTTTCTCTTATAAATGTATTCTGAGTATAATATAAAATATTTGATGCTTCTACAATATCACCCTTACTTCTTATAAGAGCTCGTCTTGCTTGTTCCTTAGAGAATCCAAGGTTTTGAAGGTTAGTTATTGATTTCTCATCAACTGTAAACTCTTTTATTTCCAAGCTAATTTCATTATCAACATGTATTGGAGAAACTATTTTTTCAATTTTATCTCCTATTTTCCATCTAGAAAGCGTAAGAAGTAGATATGCAGGTGGTATTCTGACACTGGTCTTTTTACGCCTTATCCCCCCACACTCACACGTACTGATTACTTCTGAAAAAAATTCTTCAAGACTTTCTTTCACACTATTTTTAAAAATAATATTTAATCCCGTATTTTGCTCATAACACCGCGTACTTTCTTTGCATGTATCACACGAAAATTCAATTTCTAATTCTAAATCAAATAGGTTGCTTATTGAAGCAATCTCTCCGAGATTTTCACTCAATTTAATTCTGTTTAAAATATAAATTAAAAATTCTCCGGCATCTTGTTGTTGCCCCCTTTTAAATTGTGGAGCCTCAATCTCCAAAATACGATTAAATTCAAATATAGATATAGGATTAGAAATTCCTTTGACGTCTTTTTTTAGTTTTTTCCTGTCTTTAAAAGCTTGGAAAATTCTCATTAACTGGCAAGCAAAACAATTTGAAACATCTTCAGTACAAATTAAAAAATGGTTTTCAAATTGAAATGTTTCATCACTTATAACACAATTGCCCAACAACTGAATTACAGAAGAAATATAACAAGTATTTCCTGAGTTATTTATACCAAGAAATCCTGTATCTTTTAATAAATACGGGGATTCCTTCTGTTGGGTCAAGTTTGATGGTTTCTCTTCTTTTTGTTTTGGTAGACTTAGTATGTGTTTTTCTTTTTGTTTAAGTAACTTCAAAATCAGATCTTCATTGATCTGATTTGATACATATTCATCGCAAATATAGCAAAAGGCTTGTGCACTTCCATCGCTCATAACAGAATCTAACTTAACAAATACGGGGTGTTTAGTATGCTCATAATGTTTCATAGCATGCCCATTTCCTTCTTGGCCATATTGAATCCTTGAACATCCAACAAATCCGCATTGTAAACACACCCAAACATTTTTTACTATTGTACAGTCCAGGCATGAGCTGGCTTTAGGTCCAATTCCTGATTTCGTTGCTTCTTTTATATGAGAACAATCTATCTTAGAATATTCAAGCGCAATATCTTCTTCCTTATCACTACTTTCTAGTATCTTTGTTATACGCTCTTTAATTATTTCCTTTTCTTTATCCGTAATATCTTCTCCCGTGATAACCAACTCATTATCGAACACGACATGATATAAGCAGGCATGGTTTTTTGATTTCTGTAGATGAATAGTACTATGCTTGGTACATAATGTTAATCCACATACACAAACTTGTATTCCGTTTAAGTTGTAGATATTCATATAACAGTATGCACATGTTTCTTTAAATTTTGCCATATTCAGATTTCTCATGTTTTTTTCAAGGATATTTTATTTTTATTGAATTATTTGTTTTAGCATGAAACAATTTTTATATGTTTAAGGTTTCAGTTCCTAAAGAAAGGTTTTATTATAGATAAATAAATTTTTAATGTTGCTTTTAAAATGATATTAATTGGTTTGAATAAAATAAAGACGATAATGAATTAAAATAATATATCGTATCAATTAAATGCAAAAATATAATTAAACATATTATTTTAGGTTTAAACAACAATTTGAAATGCTTTTAATAATTTGGATTAGAAGAAGCAAGTAAATAGAATATTATATAAGTGATCAAAATATTATGTAAACGCAGAAAAATGTTATATAAAAGACATTCAAGAACATATTTTCTTTTACTATCGAAAGTATTTATAATATTTAGAATTTTTATAAAATTGAAACTATGTACAATTTTTAATCATAAGTAGATACGAAGGTATTGTTCAAAAGAGAATTTATTTATAGTTTAAGAACTAGTCATATAAACTGTCCAAATAAAAGTGAACGTAATTTTTACAGGCTTTATAAAAAGATATTAATTATGACATATACTATTCAACATACACAAAAAAAGAAGTGGGCTTAACGTATTGTAAATTAATTATAAAGTATAAATAAAATTTACGGTATATATCTAATCTTTATGAATTTTCGCATTACTCTGGAATTCTGTTAATATAAAAAGAGAAAATAATCAATTAAAAACTAAGCGCATTGATAGAAATTTAATAAAGAGAGTTTGATTTATAAAATTTTATTACTTAGAATAGAAGTGCATCAAACTTGATAAGCGAATGTAGAAAACAAATATAAGAGATATTGCAATAATATAATAAAGAATATGTTATGAAAAAATATAATTTGTAGTTAAAAATGAACTTTAATTATAAAATCATCGTAGAATATTTTAAAAACTTAAAGTAAAAAGATTTTTTAAATATAATTTCATTTATTTAAAGGGTTAATGTTATGTTATTCTTTGTCTTTCTTTTCTAAGCCCTACGGTTGGCATCCAGTAAGACTTGCTTCTCCAAATTTTTTCACAGCATCTTCTACTCGATTTCTTACGTCTATGTCATCCTCAATGCTTCTTCTGTACTCATGTGATATGGTTTCGAGCGTTATCTTCAGTACCGTCGATTGGATGTATGCCATGATTTTATAAAAAAATATATTTCAGTAAATCTAACCATTTGAGTACAGAAGAGGCTGCGGACAAATTTGGAGAAGCAAGTCTTACTGGATACCAACCGCAGGCCATAGAAAAGAAAGTCAAAGGATAGCACAATACTTATGATCCTCGTTTTTAATAAAAAACTTATGCCTTATTTAAAAATATTATTCATTTAAATATTTTATTTGATGACGGGGTTTATATTTCGACCATTTCGTTTCATATCTCACTGCTTGCACTTTTTGACGGTATAGCTTATAATCCTCAATTTTTATTGCTTCGCCCGAACTCTACTTCTTAATCTTTGATATTTCATTTATATTTTTTCTCTGCTTTAGAAATATGGTTTCAAGTGTCTTTTTGCGAAAAGTTAATTGTATACATGCTTCTATTGTAGTGATGCTATTTCATAAAATAATTTCAGTGGGACTTTTTTATCACCTTAGCTTATTATATAAGATGTTATTTCGATTTTGACCTTATATATAAACTTTAGCTCATTAGCCAAAATAATCATATTTCATTTTTTTTCTGTTTCAACAAGTTAAGACTATCTTAATTCGTTATTCTGATCTTTACTATCATTATTTCTTTTATTCTTTAACATAAATAAATGTATCTGTTCTACTGTTTTTATTTATAACATTCGTGTCTTAATTTTGGTATTCAGCTCTTTCATTTCCAACAACTTTTTAAACTGAGTGTGATCTACAATTTTTTGATCATTTCATATAATATTTATTCATCAACCAAGAATGAATGCATCTCAATATTGTATTATGTCAGCTGATGCAATCACATCCTAGCATTTTTCAATCGTTACTTAATATATTTAGAATCAATAAATAAAACTTTGTGACTCAATGATTTATACATATTTCCCTGTAAAAAGAAATACAAAATATGAGATCTGGTTTGGACTCTGTTTACAAAAACTGAGAAATAAAAATATTTAATTAATTAGTGTGATAAATTGTATATTTTTAATATATCAATCCAGTGGGTATAGATATGTAATATCGATGAAAATTTAATAATATTGTTTTTCTCAAATGATAATGAAAAGATCATAATGAAAGAATAGATTAAGATATAATTGAATAAATCAATAATGATATAATACCTAGGATATATTTATACATAAGTTTCATGTCACCTGCAATGATAACATACGATAAGATCATATATTTTAATCAATCTCTTGTAAGAAGAAAAATGTATTGTCGTGTTAAAGCACAAAATTGGTAAATATAATCAATAAAAGCTGTTTTAAATTCTAAATTAATAATATACTTCATATGCCGCTCTTCTTGAATCTAATACCATTCTTTTTAGTCTTACATAAAAATATCATTCATTTGCTATAATATAGAAATCTTTTAAAATGCAATCTAATACAATATTATTTTGAATATCTTTGCTTTATTTCGCTAAGTATAAAAATTAATTATTATCTTCAATATATTGCATACTAAAAAGTTGATATTATAGTACCATTCTCGACTTTATCTTTTTAAAAATAGCTTATTAATTTCAAATATTGGTCATTATTACTCATTTTCTTTTGGTTTTTATTTGAAACTTTATTAATGATTCCCATTATTCCATATATAATGTATCAACAAGTTTTTAATGTGTTTGATATCTTTTTATTTTATTAGTTGAGCGAGCAGTCTTCACTGTTTGAAATATACTTTCTAAAAAACTTTTGCTTTATATACTCTTTCGATATAAAATTATTCTTTTTATCACTTATATATGGTCTTCGATGTCAATTTGATCTTTTTCTTTCATTAAAAATTTCGAAACCATTCTTTTATACGTATATATATTTATTGATTAGAAAACTTGTATTACATAAATACTATAAATTATACTGTTCTTTTTGCTATAAATGTTTGTATCTCTTAATATTTTTGTTTCATAATACTTAGCCTGATACAAACTTATACTATTAATAAAAAGACTGTATAAAGAAATGATTTTATAAGCATATAATAACATATTATTTAATAAAAGATATTTAAAATACATGTAAATAATATTCTTTATTGGATTGTTTTTTTTAATAAAACTTTTGAATGAAGTAATATAAAAATATAATGACGAAAAAAAATTATCAAAGTAAAAACTAAAAATTATTATTCACTAAATAATTTAATTAATAAAAATCATTTTAAAGTGGCGAGAGTGAAGATAAATAAACTATATCTGATAATAAAATAATAAAACATATTTTTATTTAGCGTGTACATTATTATATTTTCAAAGTTTTACTGGCTTAAACAGTTTGAATTTTTCCATTTATAGTATCGCATATATTTTCTGTTGCAACAACAATCATATTAATCTACATTTTTTTTATTCATGTATTATGCCTTCTCGATTCTAGGAAAAATTTGAATGTTTTTTTACAGCAATCAGATATATGTATAAATGCAATCACATATTTCCGATTTGGTAGAAAAATTTTGACATAAAGAAAAATTATTTTATATAATGAAAATGGTGGCGAATGAACTAGGTTTGTTATACAAAGTAAAGACTAAAATAATACCTTATATCATGACATGGGATGGTAACTAAGTACCACAGAAATTATCTTAAGGAGTTAAATATAATTCCTACGATAGAGACATGCATCTAATCGACGAAGACGCTTGAAACTGTATCACTTGAGTACACATTAAGGATATTATGAACGTAAGAGATCGAGTAGAAGAGGTTGTAAAAAGATTTGGAGAAGCAAGTGCCACTGGATGCTAACCGTAGGGCTTAGAAAAGAAAGACAAAGAATAACATAACACTAATCTTTTAAATAAAAATTATTTTTATAATGAAAATGGTTATATAGGTATAGATATCATTCTGTTTATTTACTTTCCAACCTCACACATTTTATATTGTTTACTATACAATTTCTTTTTTATAAAACATAATTTATATGAGTGCTTATAGAACATTGTTTGAAGAATTCATTCATCACTATAAATTAGATATATTTTATGGAACTAAGTTTGGCTTTTACGAATTTTAATAATTTATCACAATATAATAATACTAACTTGTCCAGATATATAGTTTTCCGTTATAGTTTTAAATTTGAACCATATAATCAGTTTATTAATAAAACCTATCTATCTTCTTGATTTGTTAGATATTTTCTGTTTAATAATAACAACTTCAAATAATGTTTTTCTTTTTTTTCCTAACATCATTATTTTCAATATATTATTTGTAACTTTAATATCGCTTTTTATTCTTATATCTACTATATTTTTAGGACGTCGTTTTCTATATTTTATTACACAATGTATCCCTTCAGAACCTATATTTATTAAATAATAAAGAATATAATCATTTTATATTTCATTTTGCTGTCTTATATTTTGTAATATTTGATTCAAAATTGATGAACAATATTATTGGCGTAAACGGAGTTGACAGATTATAACCGTTTTTTATGTACAGGTTTATTTCTGGTAAATATTATTTTGTTTTCAGCTAGTTATTCCTTTTTTTCATGTACATAAGTCTGTTATTCAGATTAAATTTTATAGCTGTTCATAAATTTTAATAGTGTATTTTCTTCGTAAAACCTATCCTTCTAAGTTTACATCAAATGATCTTTAATAAAATAATTATTGATTTACTTTTTACAAATATTTATTTATTTATTAATTGAAAATAAATCTTGTTTTCACCCTTAACTTTTAGTAATCCTGCTTTCCCTTTTTTAAATTTTTTTCATAATGTTCTCTCTTAATTCGAGAAGCTTATAATATGATTTCATTTATATATTGCATATACGCGGATTTTTTTCTATTTTGAAAGTATAGTTTCATTTTAATTGTAAATGGTTGCTATGTTCAACAAAAAATTTTTAAATATAGTAATGTGAAAACTCTAAATCGAATATTTCAATGGGTTATTAACATACAAGAAATTTTATTTGATTTTACGTATTGATCTACTTTTTTTAATATTTTCCTTGACTTTTTTATTTGAAAACTTTATTTGAAAACTTTATTAGCTATTTTTTATTATTCCAAGTTATTTTATTTCTAATAGAATTTTTGTATTAACGGGTTATATTCGTTTGTAGTCTATTTATTATCTGTTATCATATACTTTTTTTGATTTCTTAGCCATGTTTTAATAATTGCTCCACTTGAATGGCAGGAAATTAAAATCGGATATTGACAGAAAGTGGTTGGTGAGTGAGTATTTTTCACCAGCATTCATGTCTACTTTAGGATACACCTTATTAAAGTTGTGTTTACAAAATAAAAATAAGTCATTCAAAAACTTTTTCTTTTTACTTATGATTATAAATAATCTTATACTCCACTTTTTTTATATGTTTCCATCTAAGATTAGTTGCCTTTAAAAATTAGAATTTAGGAAATAAAATGCTATAACGCACCTTAGAAAGTTATATTGATATAAGCACTATCATACTATTTATACATATGGCTTTTGAAGTTTTTCCATGCTCATTATTGATGTTAATGTCAATCAAAGTCACACTTAAGACTTAGATTCTTTTTACTTCACGAATGCGGTTGGCTATCGATTCAATTTTACATTTCATGTTATATTATTACATCAAGATACTTAGTAAACATTTGTAAAGATTAGGCATATATGTTATAAGCTTTCATACTTTATTTGCACGTACCTTAAAAATAAGGTAAGAAATCACACTATAAACCACTTAGCTTTCAGTTTTATGTACGATCAAATATATGTGATTAAATATATAAAAGAGTCAAAGGTAAACTAATACGTTTATGAATAGTTGAATATACTCTGATTCAATTAATTTTTAACAAGGAAGGCAATGTTTACCGATAGCTAAAATGATATTAATATAAAAAACTAGACAGTATAATTTATATTAATAAATATGAGATTATATATTTGTCGATACTATCGAAGATTATTAAATTTCTGTTTTACATGATTAATCAATATGAAAGGATTGATTTGCTATTTAAAATATTATTTATAATATATGAAATGCTTCCTTTTAACATAAGTTTTTAGTTTTTTATGTAAATTTATTAAATAATATTTTTGTCTTTTAAAAAGAGATAGATACTTCGAGACACACTTAAGATGACTCGTATTAATTTTAGCTTTTTTTCATTATTAAAACTCCTTTTCATATTTTTAAACTTTTCACTAATGGTATGAGCATGTTGTTGTATTTATAATATTTTTTATTTATGGTAATATAGCTCCTCTGATCTAAGCTCGGTAATAACTCGGTATAGCCTGGAAGACTTTTGCAATGTGTTTATGGTTAATAGGCTTTATAATATATAATATTTAAAGATTAGAATTTCAATCACTTAAAAGTTTCCATTTAAAGCATAAAACCTTCCTAATAGCGTTTTCTATTTTTACTTTTCTATTTTCTTCTGATCATTAAAATTTTATGTTTAATATTAAATTAGGCGTATGAAATAGTACTCTTATTAAAGTTTTTTTCATTTTTTAACATTTATTCCCTGTTTTCCAGTATAAAAATTTATGTGTTTCATCACGCTGGCTTTTTTCTACAAACTAGTGCCAGGATGGCCGAGACGAATTTATTATGTAAGAATAATTTTATATTTGTACAATTTTAATAGAAAATTTTGCTTTAAGATGAGAAAACGACTTTTTAAAAATATTATTTACTAGATCAACTTGTTGAGTTGAAACAAATTAATTCACTAGTAGACAATGTTTAAGATACATATAACCAGGTATAATATATATTTTTTCTTTTTTTCTACTAACAAATATTTGTTTTTTTAAGTTTTATTTGTATTTTTTATTAAAATTCAAAATTTTTTATTCCTGTTTTTAAAAGTCATATCAATTATATATTTTTTGTTTTGGGACTCTAATTATATCATATTTTGGTTTCTAACTCTTAAATTTTTTATATAACAAGCTTTACTTACTTTTTAATCTATCTATAATTCCACTGTGAGGATCAAAAGAAGTGAATTTTTTAACTTTACTCGCCATATAAAATAGATTTATTTATTGAAAAATTATCTTTATCGTCAAATATTTTATTTTTTATATTTGCTTACAATAAGCTTGACTAATCAGCATTAAGTAATCTAAAAGATTTTATAATGAACTTTTTAAATAATTATTAAAGTAAATGTTTAATAAAGATGAGCAGTTTTTTGAATTTGCTAAAAAATTCTTTTCTGTTGTTTAGTCATTTTTAGATATTTTTATAACATATAATTGCATATCACTGTTTTCGAATTTAATATGATACCATTATATTGACATATCGGGTGGATATGTTGGCACATCTGATAACATCTTACTTTCAAATTTAACTAATTAGTATTGTTAAATCTTAGTTACTATCAATATTTGATCATCATAGTAAACCATTAAATTTATATTATCATCATATAGATGAAAAAAATATACTTCTATAGAAATCATTGCCTACAATTATGAAAGGAATTTATACATAAGTCAATGTATAACATTATAAAGCTGTTAAGAGTTATGAAAAAACATATGTCATAGCTTACAAAACATATTAAATTAACGAGTCGATGATATATTATCATGGTAAATTAGATTCCAATTATTATGATAAAGTGAATTAAGAAATTTCATAAAAATTAGAAGTAAAATTTAGTTATAAAAATATCGAAGCATTCAGTTTTATATGTAATTCATTATATATTAATATTCTTTTTATTTAAAGAGTTGGTGTTGTGTTATTCAATGTCTTTCTTTTCTATGACATCCGATGACACTTGCTTCTCCGGATTTTTTCACAGCCTCTTCAGCTTGATCTCTTACGTCCATGCCATCCTCAATGCCATTCGTTATATATTAAAATATTATTTATTTTTATATAAGACGACTTTTATTTTAAAATATGCTATTTTCCAACAATAGAATGATTTTATATGCGACTAATTTCCTTTTTAAATTTTTTATTAGTTTCAGACTATAAATCATACACAATAACAATATAGAAATGCTATCATTTATAATTGCGAATGGGTAATCAAACTAAATCAAAATTGTATTATATGGTTTATATAGCATCGAAATTTATTTATAAAAAGAATATTTTTTTACTGTTTATTTATCCCATACACTTGAATAAGATGAGTATCGAACCTCGCTTGTATCTTTATATTTCTCTGCCTCTAAATCGACTATAATTTTATATTCTTCCTTTATATATCTGTAAAATATAATTCTTTGTATCCTCCTTTTAATGGTTTGCTCGTTTGGCTACGTGAAGGAAAAAATTTTTCAATTGTTTTCCAAGAAAAACGAGCTATTTCTGGAAAACCAAAAAGAGGATTATAATTTTTTTTTAACCATTCTACTGTTTGCGGATCAGAAGGATAACCTGAACCGACGCCATTATAGCCTGCTTCTTCTAGCAATTCATCCCTTCTTACTTTTGCTAGTATACTTGCCCCAGCAACTATCTTATATTTAGTATCAGCTTTGCTCTCAACTATGAACTTTTGGTTTTTAAATTTCTTTCTTAGCATTATTAGATATGTCTCAGGTGATCCTAAAGTGTCAATATAAATACATTTCACTTTTTTATATTTTTTAAAAATTTCTGTTAGTATTCCAGTAACGCACTCGAAACTTATAACATTTAAATTTTTGGTTTTACTCAGCATATTCTGCGATATATAACTTGGGTGTAGTGAATGCGTAATATATCCAAATGTGTTATCATTTCTTTGTATTGTTTCATATCCCAATTTACGTTGTTCTGGTGTCATAAGCTTTGAGTCTTTAAATTTAAATAATGAAAGATCTATTTTATTAGATATCAGTGCTCCGTATACCATATACCCCAATACAGGTCCTCGTCCGGCTTCATCTATTCCCACTATTACTTCTTCATCAAACAATGGCAAAAACGAATCAATGATATTTAGTTTTTCTATTTCTAAATTAGACATATTAACGGATATAAAAATTCATAATTATAACTTTATCTAAACTTGTTTTTAAAAAGAAAATGGTTTTTTATTTGAAAAAAAATTTAGTTTATTACAACACTAACGTTTACTATTAATGCTACCATGCTTTTTTTGCTCAGTTCAAAAGAAATTTTATACTTCAACTGTATAGTTTTAATGTAAATTATTATTTACAACTGTTTATATTTATCAATGAATTATTATATTTCTACCAACTCATTAAAACTCAGTTAATTTTTTTTGCTCTTTCAGTATTGAACTCTTTATTATAAGCTGTAAAATAAAAGCTTCATAACAAATTTTCATATATATTACGAACATACATTAGATATGATGTGTTATTACACCAATTAACTTTTATTAATTTATCAGTTATTAGCCTTCATCAAAATACATATTTGAGCTACTTCCTATAGAAAATCATTTACTTATAAGTTTTTTTATTATATTAAACTAATATCTGGGGAAATTTTATTCGGAGTGACAATTTTTTACGTTTATAAATAAGTTATACACTGAGTATACGAAAGTAGATTTAAATCTAGCTATATATGTTAATGAGGGTTATTTTATTGATATGTCTTGCTAACCAATATATAGCAATACTAAATGGGTTAATTATATTTGTATTTTCTTATGAGATTATTAGTGCATGGATAGCAAAATGTAAGAATTAAGAAAATAATTCGATTAAAATAACATTGAAATATTAAAATATAAATCAATATATTATACATTCATACTTTTATATTTATTATAATTAAATAGCGATAAAAACTTAAATAAAAAATATTAATTGAGGTTGGCATAACAACTAAGATGATTTCCAGTTAGTTGAGACGGAGAAAAAAGAAAAACAGACGTTTTGGATAACAAGATATGGTTAAAACCAAAATTATATTTTATGTTATAATCTGGGATAGGGACAAAGTTTTACAAGGTTACTTAAAAGAGTTTAACACAACACCATTATATCGAGGCATATATAAATTTATCATATTAAATTATAGACCATCTCACTAGGGTTTGGGAATAGTATTGAAGATAGCATGAATATAAATAATAAAACCGAAGAAACGATAGAGAGATTTAGAATAGTACTTCTGATGAAATTTCCACTACTCATGAAATAAAAACAAGAACGCAAAACAATTACCTTTATTTAAATTAAGATGAAATCAGATTTATTTTACTTTTTATATTTGCAATCATATTTTATTGAGATTTTGATAGGGAAAAGATTTTAAAATGTTTTATGATTATTTTCAGTTATAAATGGTAACATTCAATTTCTATATTTGCATAAATATATATTTTCAAATATTAAATGTATTAATTCGTAATTAAAACATTAACCTTGGTTATTAAAACAAAGTAATATATTGATAATTGAAGAATCCACTTGCTTTTTTTAAGCAAAATCTTTCACGATTTATGATTCCTTGGCTATGCTCTAGAAGCTCTTTTTATATGTGAAATAGTCTGTAAGGTTCTTGATCCAGTGTAGCGACCGTATCAATTGAGACAATCTTTTCCCTTTAGGTACTCATACCGCTGTTAGTCAAAGCCCATATCGTTTATCGGAGCCGGATCGAACTTGCAAGCAAGGCTGGGTAAATGTAGCCCGGTACATTTGGCATCAAACCAGGGCATTTTTATCATCCTAGTGTCACTCGTAAGTATCCATATGGAGCCGTGCAGCTAAATTACCCGGATTTCCCCTACTGCAGACATTCCAGTATAGGCGGAACGTCTGCGTGTTGCCTTGGTTTAATCAAGACGCGAAATCTGTTTTTATATTTCTATCTCCAAATGCGTCTACTTTGCTCTAAATAAAACTTAGGATGTTTTCATTAGCTGTCAATGGATGCATTAACCACGTATATGTGTGAAATTTGATAACTTTTTAACTAAATTTTAAAATTTTCACCTTTGAAGAGGAATGATGAAAATTGGTAAGCTGGCCATATACAAAACACACACGCATGAATAGACAGTTTTGGAATTCAATTTCAGACTTGTACTTGTCCAACAGTTTCTGACACCCAAAACTACTAGTAAATTCTCGTCCCAGTATAACTTCATTTCGGACTTTGATGATTAAAAATAAATAAAGGTGTTAAATTTTGAACCTAATGAAAATATTAGCCGATCAAATTAGATATATGATTTTCAATTATACAATTTTTTGATAATTATAATTTACGTTCTAAGCGTTGGATGGATAATCTTTTTAACAAGCTATATTTTATTATTAAAATCGGGGCATTAATTAACGCTTGGCCTAATATATAGTTTCTTATCAAATTATGCTCATATAAATTTAACGTTCTGTTTAGATATAGGAATAACACTATAAATACGAAATAGAAAAGAAAAATATATAAGTTTTGGAGTATACTGGGATTGTTATAATATTACTTAATATAATAAAGTTGTATGCTAAATTTAAGTGTTCCATAGAACAAAACAAAAGTAAATATTAAATTTGAAATAAATTAAATAAATTAAGAAAGTAACATAATATACCTGATATATACTTATTACTATGTGTCAAATTGTTTTTTAATTTCCAATTAAAATAACTTTATTGTATTTAACGCTATTTATTTAATTATATTATATAAATCTACTTTAAGCTGTATATTTTATTAAAGGCCTCTATTTACTATACAGATCAATTAATTATATATAATCCAAAATGTCAAAAAATAATTAAATTTCTTTTTATATTAAATCAATTATCTTATTCAACAAGAGACCGTTGATAATGAACATGATTACACTTAAAAACCACGTTAAATCTTTTAATAATGTTATAAGAGTAGGAAGAGGGGCATTTGGGACGGTTTATAAAATAATTAACACCAACCAGAGAATAGTTTACGCTTTAAAAGAAACAAAGATTGAAAATATAGGTGCAACATATAATAAAGATGTCTTGAATATTGGCCGTCATGTTAATTTGTTAGAGTATTTTGGACTTTTTATCTCAAAGCGCTTGCCCAAACTCGACCATTTATACAAGAAAAAACAATTCGCAAGATCGAATTCATTTTATCAATATGTATTAACTAAGTATTGCAAAATTACGCTTCGCAACTTTTTAGAAGATCGGAACCAAATATTTAATGAAAATGAAAAATTAATCGAGAAATTTGATATTTGTAATTGTGGAGTGATAAGATTAAAAAGCACTAAATTTATTAATAAGAAACTAGTAAATTTTATTTTTAAATCTATTGTACGAGGCGTACTTTTTCTTCATCAGCATAATATTATTCACAGAGACCTTAAACCAGAAAACATATTTTTTGAAGATGAATTTAGTTTAATTCCTAAGATAGGAGATTTTGGTTGCTGTAAAAACAATTCATTTGCAAATCCAGATAAAAAAGACGAATTTTTAAAGAGCATTGAAGTGGGATCGTTTAACTATACAGCACCCGAAGTTATTACTGGTATATATGATAATAAAATAGATGTTTATAGTTTAGGATTAATCTATTTGGAAATGCTTTATCCTATGATAACGAACATGGAAAGAATTTATATTTTCGATGAAATAAAACATAAAGGAAGAATACCAGGAAATATAGAAATGGGAGAAAAAATAGAATACGATATCATAAATTTGTGTATTAAGGAGAGCCCTCAAAGTAGAATTAGTGTACGAAAACTTTTCGCGTTGCTTGTAAATTTATAAATATTCGGTTAATATTGTTTATATAAATATTTAAACCTATCGTTGTCATTTCAATTTTTCACAAATATATTATTATTCTCTATGCCAATCCTATTTTTGGCAAAACTTTGTAAATATGTAAATAATAAAAATTTTTAAATATTCCTGTATATCTATTGATCCATACGTTTTCTCTCTTTAATTACTTTAATATCTGAATAATATAAGTTTTTAGTAAAAAAATATTTAAGAAAGTATTATTAAATTACAATAATTCAATTAATAAATTATTTTTGTTACTGTTATTTCTTGAATATATTTTATTTCTTAATTCAGCTCGTTTTATACAACAAAGCATATATGATCATAGGTATTTTAGATTATTTATATAAATGTCTCGATATATTCATTATAGATGCTATAATTTAAATTTAAAACAAATTGAAGCAAAGCTTTATAAAGAGTTGTATTTTTATAATATCACGTTTTTTAGAGTAATATCACCTAAACATAGTTTAAGATCTTTCACATAAATATAATCTATAAATATGAAAAGTAGCACTATTAAAATGATAGTATTTTTTATATATTTTATAATTCATATTCTGATATAAAAAGTAGTTTATTTGTTCTAAAATAGCAAAGCATAAACAAAGGAATATATTGAATATAATATGTCTTTGTGATTAGTATTTAGTTTTTAATAAATTGAACTAAAAGCAAGTTCAATATCAGTTTAACATATTTTTAAATTTTAGTAATTGACTTTTCTTCCTCAAGTACAAATATTCATTATGTTTTTGATAAGTTGTTCTATTTAAAACAACATTCATTTTTGTATTGCAAAATCTCGTTTCAATGATCAAAAATCAATTATGCTTTGATTTAAACAGATTGGCTATATTTAATTATATAGCTTCATTATATAAATTATTATAATATGACTAATTATATTTATTCCTAATTAATCGTTCGGAACGACATTAAACTAAGACGAAAACTTATTATTTTTTTTGGACATCAGAAACTCCTGGTAAAGTGCAAGCTTGGAATACACCCCCAAAGCTGTCTATCCATGTGTGTGTTTTGTAAATGGTCAACTTACCAATTATCTTCTTTCCTCTTCAGAAGTGAATGCTTCATAAGTTATTTAAAAAGCCATTAAGTTTCACACATTTATGGTTAATGCACAGATTGCCGAATTGGAAACTCATAAAAATATACTGAGTTCTATCTAAAGTAAAGGAAGCGCATTTGGAGAAACAAAAAAAAACATACTCTGCGCCCAGATTAAAATAAAGCAACGCACAAAAGTTTTGATTATATTTAAAATGTCTGTAATAGGACGGGATCTGGGTAAGTCAGCTGCATGACTTTATATAAATGCTTACGATTGGCACCAGCATGATAAACATACTTGTGGTTGTGCTAAGGCTATCGAACTACAGGCTTCTTATTTTGCTAGTAAGGTTAATCCGGCTCTAATAGACAGTATAGGAATATAATAACAGTGGCATGAGTATCTAAAAGGAAACGATTGTCTCAATCAAGATAGTCGCTATATTGGGTCAAAAAACTCACATATTATTCTATATATGAAAAGAGATTTTACATTTTAGTAAAAGAGACATAAATCGTGAAATATCTTGTTTAAATTAAACACTCTATTTTATCAATATTGTTTATAAAGCTAAAATAGCTTGTTATTGCATACTAATTTCCTTTTTTAGAATTTATTGTATTTTAAACAATTAAATGCTTATTATATCATTTTGTTATTATTCACCTATACAGTATCGGAATAAAAAAAGAATCAGATTATTGGTGTTTTTTTTGTTCTTTTTTAATAAAAGATTTATTATTATTAGGTATCTCCACACAAATGATCTATTTATTTTAAATCGGAATTTTACATTTTATTAACTTATAAATTCCTAATGTTTATAATTATTGGGAGTATATTATATTATATACATATAAGACATTTTTTTTAAAAAAAAAATATTGTTCAGTTTTTTCTTCCGTGTATGGTGTGTAAATATCAGAACTTCCATACCCAATCCTATTCATCGTTTCTTTAATTCTACTATTTATTTCCATTCTATCTCCAATTCTTAGCTTAAACTCTAGGGAGATAGTCTTTAAAGTTATCGTTAATACTTAATTATAACAACATATCACATTTAATATTCGCTTTATTTAAACGAAATCTTTCACGATTTATGATTCCTTGGCTATACTCTAGAGGCTCTTTTTATATGTGGAATAATCTTGAGGTTCTTGACCCAGTGTAGCAACTGTCTCAATTGAGACGATCTTTTCCCCTTAGGTACTCATACCGCTGTTAGTCGAAGCCCATACCGTCTATCGGAGCCGGATCGACCTTGCAAGCAAGGAAGGGTACCTGTAGCCCACGGCATCAAAACAGTGCACTTTTATCATTCTAGAATCAATATCCATATGGAGCCGTGCAGCTGAATTATCGGAGTCACTCTACTGCAGACATCCAATATAAGCGGAACATCTGCATGTGCCTTGGTTTAATCTAGGCAAGGGTCTGTTTTATATTTCTATATTCATTGTTTTTCCAGATGCGCCTCCTTTGCTTTAGATAGAGCTTAGGATGTTTTCATTAGCTAGCTGTCAATGGATGCATTAACCACGTATATATGTGAAATTTGATAATTTTTTTAACTAGCCTCTAAAACTCCCACCTCTGAAGAGAAATGAAGAAAATTGGTAAGTTGGCCATCTACAAAACACACACGCATGAATAGACAGTTTTAGATTCGAATTCCAAGTTTGTACTTGTCCAGCAGCTTCTGACACCCAAAATTACTAGTAAATTCCCATACTAGTTTAACGTCATTTCGGACGGCATCACATTTAATATAATATGAATATATATTAACAAAATTATGTATTCAACTTCGAGATTGATATATTTAATGAAAATTAATATGAAGAATACAAATAAAATAGATTTAATTAAATAATTTGGCAGATGTAGACGAATATAACATATCTATCTAATCAATAAATTTTATTAATATAATACAACTCAATATAAACATAACCAAATCGTAATTATATAAATAGCAATAGAGAGTCGGTAAGAACAATGATATAAAAACTGTGCAATATTAATTAAATGCTTAATGAAACTAGCGCTTTTTTCTTTAAATTAAAAATTATTTACCTTATCTCATTTTTGTTCCATTTTCTGTAATTGTTATTAAATATTGCTATAATCTTTATATCTTTCCACTGTTTCTCAGTTCTATTACTTACACCTATTCCATCCTAAATGTTTTGTTCATATGCCAATGTTATAGTTTTGTGAGTCTTTTTAATACGATAGATTGCATATTCGCTTTAATTATTATAATATTATTTAATTCTTAAGTTTATATATTTAATAAGCACTTGGTTTAACGATATAACATGTAATCTAATTTCAATTTTAGTATTTTTTATTAATAAACTCATTTTCCAAAAAAAACTATATTTGTTATTTCATGAATTTAATATCATTTTGGCTGCTTAATCTAGACTTATTTTATAATTAGCTTATCTAACACTTAATCAGAAATAAACATATATGGTATATTATTTTTCACCATAATATCAGTTCATATTCTGATATTAACTCAACATTCAATTTCACTACTTTTTATGACTTCTGATACTGTTAGGTGTGTCCTCTTATCGAGCATTTAATTTAATATTTATCTGATAATAAAAGTTATAATAACCTTGAAATCCTCCATATTTTCTGGTATATCAGTACTCAAGCAATTGTCTCATCTGATACCTTAGCTAAATAATAAACCTTTTTTTTCGTAATGTCGAATAACATGCCTTTTTCACGCAAGTATATATTTCTATCTTGGTCATAACAATATATTTGTTTAGCACAAGAAATTTTGTTTTTCTACTTTATTCAAGTTGAGTTTATATATTTAACATTTAACTATTTAGTCATTTTATTTAAACAAGATATTTCACGATTTATGTCTCTTTTACTAAAATGTAAAATCTCTTTTCATATATAGAATAATATGTGAGTTTTTTGACCCAATATAGCGACTATCTTGATTGAGACAATCGTTTCCTTTTAGATACTCATGCCACTGTTAGTATATTCCTATACTGTCTATTAGAGCCGGATTAACCTTACTAGCAAAATAAGAAGCCTGTAGTTCGATAGCCTTAGCACAACCACAAGTATGTTTATCATGCTAATGCCACTCGAAGCATTTATATAAAGTCATGCAGCTGACTTACCCAGATTCCGTCCTATTACAGACATTTTAAATATAATCAAAACTTTTGTGCATTGCTTTATTTTAATCTGGGCGCGAAGTATGTTTTTTTTGTTTCTCCAAATGCGCTTCCTTTACTTTAGATAGAACTCAGTATATTTTTATGAGTTTCCAATTCGGCAATCTGTGCATTAACCATAAATGTGTGAAACTTAATGGCTTTTTAAGTAACTTATGAAGCATTCACTTCTGAAGAGGAAAGAAGATAATTGGTAAGTTGACCATTTACAAAACACACACATGAATAGACAGCTTTGGGGTGTATTCCAAGCTTGCACTTTACCAGGAGTATCTGATGTCCAAAACTAAAAATAATAAGTTTTCGTCTTGGTTTAATGTCGTTTCGGGGACCGATAAATAAAAATATTGGCATATTAATAAAATAAATATAATGAACTTTTATAATATTTAATATAAATTTAAAGATGATGACTAATCGTTATATAATTATTAATATAAAATGATTGCCATAATTAATCAAGTTTTTAAAAACAAAACAAATAATAAAATGTGAAAGATTTATAATTATTTTTATAATGGAATGTTTGGGCGACATCGATATACCAAATAAATAAGAGTATATGTTGCCGTGATTAAGATGTTCTACATGTCACCAAATCTTCTCTCAGTGTTATCTAATTTCAAATAAAAAAGTAAATCGTTGCAATCGAGTTTTTATGGATTACCTACAGAAAAATGCTTTATAATAAAAAAGTAAACAAAAGAATAGAACATTTGATTAAATAAATACATGATATTATTTAATCTTTTATTTGATAATAATTTATATGCATTTAAATAAACTTTAATCATGTCAATTTCTCCTATCATCGAAAAACCCCTTTAAAATATTTTATAGTTGAAAAATAATGCAAGGCATGGAAAGAAGAATAATCTCATTTGAAATTGCAAAAAAAGGAATAAACTTAAACCAACTACGAATATATGATAAACTTGGCTTAAATATATCTATAAAAGACGATATAGCGACTATAAGTAGTACATCAGATGCAAATATCATATCTGTGGGTCCTTGCGTAGAAATAGAGATTTGCTCGTTCGAAAAATTGGCTCCGCTTATTACATCAGGGTTTAGCAGTGAAGAGGAACTTCACACTATGCCATTAAAAGTGTCAGATGAATTTGGGAATCATATTGTTATTAATATAAATAAGGCATGCTGTGATAAAAGAATCGCTATTTTGACAAGTGGGGGTGACAGTCCAGGAATGAATTCAGCAATAAGGGCAATAATTCGAACTGGAATAAAATGGGGTGCCGAGGTATATGGTGTAATGCGTGGATTCGATGGCCTAATAGCTGGAAATATTAAGAGAATGAGCTGGGATTCTGTGGATTATCATGCAGGTGATGGTGGTACCATCCTTTTTTCTGCACGTTCGGATGCTTTCCGCACAAAGGAAGGAAGGAAAATTGCTGTGTCAAATTTGGCTAGAAGAGGAATCAATGCTTTAGTAGTAATAGGTGGAGACGGAAGCTTAGAAGGAGCAATGACATTAAAAAATGAATTTTCAACCCATTTATCTGAACTAATCAGTGAAGGATTACAGGTTCCTAATTATGATCTTCAATTGGTTGCACTTCCAGGTTCCATTGATAACGATATTTCATGTACGGAAATGACTTTGGGAGCAGATTCAGCTTTACATCGCGTAGTAGAGGCTGTAGATAATTTGATAACTACGATGATGTCACATCAACGAGCATTTGTGCTTGAAGTAATGGGACGTAATTGTGGGTGGTTGGCACTTATGTCTGCTTTTGCTACTGGAGCAGAATATGTTTTTTTGCCTGAGGCGCCTGTTGAAGATTGGCAGTCTCCGTTGATCAGTGCAATAAAAAAAGCTCGTGACTTTGGAAAAACAAGCATTTTTGTTATAATTTCAGAAGGAGCTGTAGACATAGAAGGCCAAAAGATTCAACCAAAATATGTCAAGTCTATTATTGAATGTGAAACTGGAATCGAATCTAGGGTTTTAACATTAGGACATATTCAGCGAGGCGGTGAACCTTCAGCCTTTGATCGAATTTCAGGAACATTGATGGGATGTGCTGCAGTCAAGCATATTTTTTCAAAGGTGAATGAAGCAGTGATGATTGCACTTCGTAGAGGAAATTATGAGCCTGTAAATTTAGAAAGAGTAATAGAAACGAATAAAAAGATAAACACTGAACGAATTAATAAAAATTTTGGAGCCATGATGGCTTCAAGGGGCTCATATTTTGAAAGAATATATAAACTTAACAGATGGAAACCATTAAAGCAGGGAAGAAAAAAGAAAATTTTAGTTTTGCATGAAGGAATTAGAGTGGGAGGTATGAATGTAGCTTTAAATGCCATTGTAAGATATGGCTCTGCTTTATGCGATAATATTTATGTGGCTGAAAATGGCTTTGAAGGATTTATTAAAGGACGATTTGACTCTGCTTCGTCTTATGAATTTATTAATGGAATTCAGAGTGGGGCTTCTGTTATAGGATCAGGTGCCTCTAATAACCTTGATGTAACTTTAATATGCCAGAGATTGGCTGAGCATGAATTTGATTCTTTAATTATTATAGGGGGCTCTGAAAATCTTTATTTAATTCAAAGGCTATCTGATAGATTAACTGGGTTAAGTTTATGCATTGATGTGTTGCTTATTCCTGCAACAATAGCGAATAATATTCCTGGAATTGATACCAGTATAGGAAGTGACACCGCTTTAAATTGTATAACCAGAGCCTGCGATAGTCTAAAGCTTACCAGTCTGTCTATGCCTCGCACTGTATTTGTGGTTGATGTTGAAGGTGGCGAGTGTGGATATCTGGCTGCGATGGGTGCGATAGCTTGTGGGGCATTTGATTGTTTTATTCCAGAACGACCGTGTACCATGACTCATCTTTCAGAGACAGTAGAAAGGCTACGCCATCGTTTTGAAGGGAATACAAGTAGACATGGAATAGTTTTGTTACGTAATGATCAGACCTTTGCAGGCATATCAGGTGAAGCTTTTAGCAAATTGGTACAAACTGATGGAAGAGATCGATTCAACACCAATTTCTGTGTTTTGGGATACCTCCAGCGAGGTGGAAATCCTAGTCCCATTGATCGTATTACTGCCACAGTGCTGGGGATGAAAACAATTGATGTGCTACTTGGAACTGATGAGGAGGAAATAGCTTATAAAAATGATGCTATCAGAGGTGTATTGGGTATTATGGGAGAGCAAGTAAGATTCACTTCAATTGCAGAATGCATGAAACAATTTGACAAGACGAGAAATAGGATGATAAAAGCTGGATGGTTAAAATATGCAAATATTTGTAAGTCATTGGAATGAAATAAATTTTGAAGTTAAAAAATATAATCATATTATTATGATTAAAAATATGATTGAATTTATTTAATGAGTTATCTTAAAATAATGGAATTTAGATTAGAATATTCATATTATAAAATAGCTAGCTTAAACATAAAATAAATTATATTATCACTCATTAAAGAATTTTATTTTCGTGGATATCTTTTGTTTATTATATTACTTATAGTTTTCTTCTTTAATAGATTAATTATCATTATTATATAAATGAACAGAAGAAGCATTGAAAACGATATGAATGTAAGAGATCGAGTAGAAGAGGCTGTGAAAAGATTTGGAGAAGCAAGTGCCACTAAATGCCAAACACAGGCCATCAAAAAGAAAGACAAAAATAACACAACACTAAACTTTTTAAATAAAATTTAGAGATAAGTAAAATATATAATATTACTTATGAATAAAATAAAAGCTTTAGGTTGCTGAAAAGAATGGAGTAATAAACGCATAATAAATATAATACTTGTAACAATAAATTCTTAATAACCGCACTCGTTTTATAATTTTAAAATGATATATGTAAAAATTAATATATTATTTTCAATTGGCTTGTATTGATGTTATTTTAAAACTGTAAAACATAACAAAGTCATACTTATAATTTAATATACTATATTTACATATTAAATTTCTAGCTATTTAAAACATAAAAACTAATATCTATCGAAACCAAGTAGTAAAAAATATTTAATATATTTTGTTATCAGAACAAACAAATAAAATTACTCAATAGGCGTATAAACGTGATATAGTATCAATTATAAAAACAAAAGAAGATAAAAGTATATACTATGACAATAAAAATGTAAAATTAATTTTTGATATGAATTAATTAAATATCTGCGCAAAAATCTAATAAAAAGTAATCGAAGCACACACAGATTATGGTCTGTCAATAATATTAAAATTATGATGATAAAAAAGAAACAATAAAATTTTAAAAATATAAAATTTAAGATTAATATTTTGGCACTAGTAAGGATACTCAAAATAGTATGTAGAAGATGGGCTTTTATTTAATAAGAAAAAATATATTATATCATCAATATCCTCTCTACTATATTGCTATTTTATATAAATTATTCAGTGAAATTATGAATTTAACTGATTAATTTGATACTTTTAATCTAATCAAGTTAAAATTACTACAAATTTTAGGTGATAAAAATCTTATTTCTCCTTTACGTTTATGTTAATCATTTTTATTTGTATAACCAATTATTACGATTTTAGTTCGTGAAGATTAATTAGTTAAATACATTTTATAATATTAACGCTTCCATTTTTAACTTTATTGTAATTAGACCAAAAAGGGAATATTGGACAATATATTTAAAAATAAAAAATGGGCAAACACGTGGAAATGCTGACAAACGATACTATTTTATTTATGTACTTTATAAGAAATGCACGAAAGGAAAAATACAGAATGAACATATATAACGAAGATGAAAACTTGCTTTTACATAGAGATATTAAAATGGTTGATTCAAAAAAATTGCGATTTCATGATTGTAATGCTGATCCAAATGAGGATTTAAGATACGTAAATTACAGTAATAGGATGAATGGATTTGTGTGTGTACAATGCGATTTAAAATATGTTTATAAGAGATGTTTTCTTAATCATCTAAGACGAAAACATAGCAACCAGCATGAAAACAAATCAAAATGGAATAAATAAATTTAAATATTAAAATTGTAATAAATTCGATTTTAAGAATTCAAATTGGTTTTATTAAAAGGTTGATTAAATTTAATTTAGTTTTAATGGGTTTATAATTTAAATTAAATTCAATATTTTAATTATAGTCTGCTATATATAAGATATAACTGTCTTTTGATGCTATTGAATTGTTTTTTTTTTCATTAATAAATTAGTATATAATATATTTCTTAAATAATCATTTATATATTGCATCATAGTTTATAACAATTTCTTTTAATATTGATATATATAAGAATACATTATACAAATACTTTCTATAATATACCCTATAAGGATATCCGGATAAGTTCTAGAATATTTAATATAAATTAATTAAAAAATAATAAATTCTTTATAAGATTATAAATAATATATGGCATTATATCGTCTTTAAGTAAATAGCAATATAATATAAAAATATTTTCAATTTTAAAGCGAAATCAAAATTTATTGATTTTTAGATAGATTTATATGGCATTCTTAAATTAACAAATAATAAGATTGCCAAAGCTAAAAATTGTGAAACAAATAATACTATAAGAAGAATATGTAATAAATAAAAATGAAATATAAATAATAAAAATTATTAAATATAAAATATTTATTTCATAATTATCAAATTTATAATTTCTTAAATTATATAAATCATACACTCATCCTAATAGATTAAATATAGAAGTTGGCATTTTTGACAATAAGAGCTCTAATAAATGTAAAGAACAACAAATCTGATATAATAATTTATGTTAAGAAATAAATAAACAAATTTATATTATTGAAAAATTTCCAAAATAAATTAAAACAATCGTAAACTATAAAATATGAAAAATATTATATTAAAGAAATTGAGTTTAATTGCAGATCAAAGACCTGAATAATATATTATTCTATGATATATAAAGATTCGAAATAAAATTTTACAGAGTTTGTTATAAGGAATTAAGTATAACATGTATAAAAGAAAATATATTTAACAGTATGAAATAAAACCAATTTTCATGATATAACATAAGCATTTAGTATAATATAAATGTAAGTTTAATAATGTAAGAGGTATAGAAAAATAAATGCTATAATTTATCAACTATAGACAAGAAAAATGCAATAAAATATTTTATTTAAATAGAAGATGTTCATTAGGATTATAATTTATTTTGATGTTATAAGATAATAATAAATATTACAAGATAGCATATTTTTAACTTCATGCTCCAAGAGTACATTTGGTTAATCCTATTGAAAGGAATGTTTGCAATTATGAATATTGCGAATATAATATAAAAGCTGTTATAATTTTAAAATACAAATAAAGAAAATTGTTTGTTATTGAAAATTATAGAATAACAATAGTATTATGAACTAAATAAATTGTTTTATAATATATCTTATAGTCATTAGTAACATCATTTTTTATTTGAAACAACTTTAATATATTACACTGCCTGGCTTTATGCTTTACACAATCATACATTTTTCTTCTTACTATAAATTAACTATGTTATATAATCAATGGTCAATAATATTTACCCAATGGATACTATTATTGTTATATTTTCTATTTATTTACATCTTAATCTATTGTTTAATTCTATCATCATCTGCCAAATATAATAATATTTTATTCTATTTTCGTTGATTTATTATATTATTCCATCATATAAAAAGTATTAATAAACCACGACTTATAGCATTGATTAACCGTTTTTTGATTTATTAGCTTTTGTGAATGAAACCATAACTAAGCTTCGAATTTAAACATATTTGTAAACGAAATATTCAAAGGAGATTTAGCCACATATGTCTGAAATATCTAACATGTGTCTCATCTTGGTCTCTTATAAAAAAGAATATGTGTTTTTATTTTTGTTCGTTTTTTAAAACGATAATGTTATCATTAATAACGAAATATAATATATAATAAGATAAATGCTTATTTATACACCCGGTTGCTATGGCTATAATCGTATTTAATAACATATACTATATGGCTTACGCATTATCATCATTAATATATAAATTATATGCCATAGCGATAAAAAAAGAATTTATAAAATTATAATTCTTCAAGCATTCCACAACAGCGTATTTGGGAAAGATAATGCGCAATAATGCTAACATTACGTAAAGTCAAAAATCGCTAGAAGATATGACAACAGGTTGCGATCGCATGCTTGTTCATTATAACACCCACAGACATGACAAGGCACTAAAATGAATTTATCGTTAAGCAATGAAATAATATAGTTTTAAAAAGTCGAAAAATATCTGATCTAACACAGTTTAGAAGGATATAAAAAAATAAAAGAGTCGAATTTCAAGATGACTAAGACAAGGACCATTAGCGAAGAACAAAAGATCTGATATATTTATTAATATAAGCATAGAATGAAGTTATTTAGATTGAGATGAGTATAAAATTCTAAAATAATATATATCACATAAAAGGAGAAGAAGATAAGACATTATGTATTGGCAAATAAATTAGGCTTGTTATACAAAGCAAATATTTAAATAATTTCTTATGATGTGAGACAGGTAATAACCGAATATCAGAAAAACTATTTATTAAATATAACCGCTACGATAGAGGCATATATGCAATCGACATATTACACTTGAAAACATACCATTTGAGTACAGCGATGAAAATATATTTAAATGTGATTACTATTTAAATCCCACCACAGGTTATGGAAAGAAAGACAACTAATAACACAATATTTATAACTTTTAATTAAATAAAAGAATCATATAAAGACAGTTTAGATATTATACTATTATTTTAATGTTTTATTTTTTAGTGGCTATTACTATATCATATATTAACTTAATTGTATATTTTTATACTCAATAAATTTTAAATGCCGAATGGATAAATATTATTAAAATAAGTTTGTTGTTATTTAAATATTATAATTAAAAACATCATCTAATATTCATTAATACTATAATTTTCATCCTTCATTATAAAAGAACAGCAAGACAATTAATTATCATATTTTAAATTTTAAGAATATATTTTAAAAATTAATTTACATCGCTAACACTTTTATCTCCTATTCTCGAATATATATAAGTGTTTCTATTATTCCACTATTTTTATATTGAATCTTCCTTTTAAATAAAACATATCATCGTCTTTTGTAACACATACTCTAACTTTATCATACAATTTATATCCACCAGAGACAAAAGTATCATTTTTTACTTCACCCTTTATTACCCCTTCTATGCAATAAAATGATAAAAATACTACCATTCCTGTCTCGACCAATTTGATGACATTTGCATCATCTTCAATTCCATGTTCATTTTGACATATATATAAATAGGTAAATAATCTTTGGCAAGCCCGTGAAGCATACTGTGCCATTCTATTTCGATGATTTAAGTTACTGCATATTTCATTTAGATCTTCAAAATCAAGCCCTTCAGGGCATATATTTGTCTCTTCTGGGTATATCAGTTCTTCTAATATCCTATGTACCAAAACATCTGCGTATCTACGAATAGGAGAAGTAAAATGTGTATATATTGGTGTAGCAAGACCATAATGAAAATATCTTTCTTTTGGAAGGCTTCCACTATTAAAATATACAGCTTGATTCATACATCGTGTAATCATTCGTTTTACAAGAATTTGAAGAGTAGGATCTCTTATTTTTTTAATAGAAAAATTTAACTCTTTTGAGGTATTAAAATTCAAATTTACATTTTTCTTTTTCAATTCTTCACTTAAACTTTCAAAACTTCCTTGCATAAACTCTGGGTGTCTTCTCAAAAGGCAGTTTGTTGGTCTAGAATTATAAATAAATTGTGCCACTGTGATGTTAGCTAATAGCATAAATTCCTCGACCAACCAATTCGTATCTTCAGCAACCTTTGTTTGTATTTTTAAATCTGGTGATATTAAAAGTTCGGGACCGGAAAGCTCAAGTGATCCGGCTTCAAATCTTTTTCTTCGTAAAATAGTTGCTATATTATATAGCATTCCTAGCGATATACTCTCTGGAGATTGCACTCCACTTCTTAAAATTCCTGCAGCTTGCTCATAAGTGTATGAATGACGAGATCTAATTATAGTTCTACTAATTTTATAATCAATTATTTCTGCTTGTTGATTTATTTCCCAAATTACAGAAAAAGCCATTCTATCTTTTCCTTCTACTAACGAGCACCTATCAGAGCCTAAGTATCGGGGAAGCATATCAATTCTTCTATCAACCAAATAAACAGTAGTGCCTCTTTTTCTTGCCTCTAAATCGATTTTCGATTTTCTTTTTACAAAATGTGTTACATCTGCTATATGAACTCCCACTTCATAATTTCCATTATCTAATTTATCAACATGTAAAGCGTCATCAATATCTGTGCATCCAGGTGGATCAATACTAAAAACAAGCTTATTTCTCAGATCTAGACGATAATTCATAGATATATCATCACTTGATGTTATGCCATCATCTATTGGTATATCATCAATATTTGTAGGGTCTATATCATGTGACTTAAGTATTATTTCTATTTCTGTTTCCTTATCTCCAATTGTACCAATTCTGCCTGTATAATGTCCATTTGGATATTTACTTTCTTTCTCCCATGAATCAATAACTATGTTTATGCGTTGTTTCAACAAATTTTCCACCTGGCTGGTTCGAATCCTTACCTTTGGATATTTACGATTTATTGGTATCACTAAAACATTTTGAGGCCCTGTTCCATTTACAGTTAATGGATCAATTGTACCAATAAGTGAAATATCCTCTCGTTTATTAACACATACAATTTTACCAAACCATTTGATATTTTCTCCTTCTGGAAAAATATCATCATTCAAATTAAGAAAGTTATCTTGTCTAATAACTTGTATCAATACTTCATCATTGTTTATAGCACGATTCATTTCCATCTTTCCTTCGACATATATTTCACCTTGTTTTGTTTGAACTTTTCCTGAATAGCAATTGTAAGAACTTGTTTTAAGTATTCCTTTCAATATTACACCTTCACTTATCACATCAGTATCATCCACTTTAATTTCGTTTATATTAATATATTCTTCATACTCAGTTTGCTCAGCAATAGTTACCCTATCAAGAAGATCTTTTATTTCAGATGGATTTGCAGACAATACAGGATATTCAAATATATTAGTTTCATTTAATATTATAAAATTTTTGTGTGGAAGATGCTTCCTATAATAATTGGCTACAGCTTCGACTTTATCTTTCGTTGTATACGTGTGGCAGCAAAAATCATTATAAAACACAATGTGCTTATTAGCCACCTCAAGTATGCGCCGATACTCATTTCGTGAATTTTGTTTTATAATTTCCAATTCACTTCGAGGAATAATTGCATAAACAAAATCTGTCTCAAATAACGATCGATATTTTTGGAGAACCCAGGCAGTAGGAATAACATAATGCTGAAAGGATGGTACTGGCTTGCCTGGCATGCAACAAGGAAACCCACAAGGAATATCTGAGCGTATATAATTTTCTCTTATATTTCGAATTAATTTGTTCCGTTTACTAAATTTGTGATTTATTATTGTCTTAATCATTTTATGGGCAACATTAAGAAAAATTTTTAGCATAAAAAATAGATTTAGGCACAATACTAAGCATAATCGGAAGTGTTTATATTTCGGGTTGTGCATGTTGTTTGATGATATTTTTTATGCATTATTGTTACTGTAAAATAGTATTATACCTTCAAAGTTTTTATTAAATAGTATTATTATGAATAGTAAAATATTTTAACCAGCAGTACATCAAATCAGAGTTTTACATAATTGTTTATTATAGGCATAATAACCGTATTTTATCAATGCTCATTCTTTATCACATTATTTCTCATAAACTTTATAAAGACAATTAAATTAATCAAAAATAGTATAAATAAATATATTTTATTGCATAATTATAATGCTAAGCATTGATAGACTGTGATGCTAAAAGTAAATTCAAAAAACATATATATATAGCTATTTATATTATTATCTTTTGTCAATTACCATACCGCATTAATACTTTATAACGCTAGACTACGATATCCGCCAAACTCTGGCAAACATATGAATGCACTTATAGTGAATATTTAAAAAAAAGTATCTTATTTGCAAGAAAATAAGAAGAAAGTTATATATAGTTGAATTATGAGTGTATTCTATATACTCTTCACCAATTATATGCAATGCTACTTGATAATATAATTGTGTTTTAAAGAACAATAATTTTAAACAAGTAAATAAAATAAACCTTCCTATATTTTCATCAGCCTACGCCAAATATGAGTATTGTAGAAGAAATGATGGTTTTATATGAAAAGATTATTGCAAGGATTAAAATTCATATAGAGACTTGCAAATATAAAAAGGGCTTGTAAAATTAATTTAAAGAACAATATAATTGTAAAAGACTTTTTTTAAATTAAGTAATATTTTCATTTTATAAGTTGTTATTTTGCGAAATAAATACTTTCTTTTCTCATATGTCTGTTCTAATACGACTAGGATATTCTTTAACTATCTATATATTCTTTCGATCGGAACATGCTTACGACTACCAGTCTTATCTTATATACAAATAAGGATTGTTAACTATTCTATAAAAAGTATATTGATATATAAAACATTGCATATCTTAATAATACCATAATATATTAGTTATATACATGCAACCATCCTTTGATAATGAAAAGCGCGTCATATGATGAACCATTCTTAAAAAGCAAATAATCATTACTATTATTAAGCAACGATATTGGTTACATTGTTGATTTATACGAATATATTTTATCAGCTTAAACTAGTACTTACTTTTTCAAAAATGATTGGCCGATTCATAAAATACTAAAAGCAAATGCTTTGTATTAATGATGTACAATGATAACTTATTTCTTAAAAATATAAAAATACCATTGTAACTTTTGATACTAAGCATATTCAGAAATTTTAAGCTTCAATAATTTCCTCATGAATGAATATGAGAGTATGACTTTCGTCTTTATTTACAAAAGTTAATAAATAAAATAAGCAGTTAATTGGTGAGATAAGCCTGATAACACATTATATTTAATGAGATAGGCAAATAAAGGTATATTAATGAAAATAAAATATCATCACAGATGATCATAAAAATAAGTATGCTGATATTTTTAATCCAGATGCGATGAAGTATAATAATAAAGGTATGATTATAGGATAAACATATTTTGTACGAAAATAGTTTAATTAAAGATATATTTACAAAATAACAGCGTATTATTTTCTATAAATTCTATCACATATAATTAAACTTAAGCAATTATAACTTACACAAACTTAGATTAAGGGAGGTATATACTTATCTATTGAATAAACATCGCCATTTGTATTAATATACGATAAAACTATATAAAAAGAAAGTAGCCAATCTTTATAAGAAGAAACTTATGTAACACTGAAGCGCAAGCCAGGCAAACAATAAATGAATGCTTTTATAAAAATAATAATATAAAATAAATTTACTCGGTGATATTTTGCTGTTAATATAAATCTTTTATATTTGTATACTTTCAAATTAACAATATAGTCATATTTTTTTTAGTTTATACTTTTAATATACAGTTGGTTTTAATGTAGTTCAAATTTGAAAATAAGTTTTCATATTTAGATTATTTTCTTATATTTATTTATATCTTATTTTTATATGGGAGCTATTGCTTTGTTTTTTTTTACATATGGTAGGCATTCTTTAGCACTACCATCTCCAAACCTCTCTATTGCTTTTTCGATTTTGCTATTTTTTCAATGCCATTCTCAGTGATCCGCCTGAACTCTAATAAGACAGTTTTTAAAATTTTCTTTAATATGATAAGTAGGATATATGCCTTGATAGTTAATGTAATGTTAAGTTTTATTAATAACTTTGTAAAACATCGTCATAATCTCATCCCATGCCATGAGGTATGTTTTTAGTTTTGGCTTTAAAATTAATCCGAGTTCCTTATTTAAAAACTTATATTTTTTCAAAGTATGAACAATCTGAAGATTATATTGGTTTGTTATACCAACTTCAACTAAAATTGTTTTATTTAAGCCTTTATCGTAAGTAAATATATACGATCTGTTATGTTTGATGAAAATATCAATTCTTATTCTAGTGTCTACATGAATTTCCGTTCTTTCGTTCTCAACAATTTCTTTGACCGAATGTGATCATAGTTTTTTTTTAATCGTTTTATTTTGTATTTATTTAGCAATAAAATATGTGAACATGTAAAAATCTTTTTGTGTCAACGTGTGAAATCATGATTAAGGATTATATACCCAGTAGCTAAGTAATCTATTAAGTTTTTAGCTTTACCACAATGTTAGGATAATATCATATTTTCACTCTATAGATATATTTATCTTGGAGTAGCGATAATTTGCTTCTACATGTAAATTATTGATTTCGTATTTTGTTGAAATAAAAGAGCCTTTCTGACTTATCATATCATTTGAATAGGCTTTATACGACTTTTTATGCAATTTCTTTTTGCTTATATCGTTATATAGTGATTCCCATTGTGCAAATTTGAGACTTTTCTATGAAATATCGTTTATTAAATATTTATCTTCAAGAAATTTATTAAATTAATGAAAACTGAAATAGAATCAATATTTATTTACAATAAATGCTATAACACCTATAATTAATAGAAATATTTTATTTTTATTATTGTAACATGTGCCATTTTCATACTTTGAATTTTGATATACTTTATAAAACATGTAACATATTTGTTATTTATATATTGTTTCAGAGATTAAGTAATGTTATTTTTTATGGTTTTACTATACCAAATAATGGCTATTGAATCCTATAGATGTATGGAAAAGGGGGTAGTGATTCTTCCATTTAAAGTTCATATTGATGAGATGGCATTAACGCAGATTAGTAATTTGGATTTGGAACCGGGTGATAAATTTGATAAAGCAAATAGGTTTTTCAAATCAATATTTGGACCATTAAATAATATATTAAGTAAATCTGGTGTACATGTTCAGTTTCGAATCGAGAATGAAATATTAAAATCAGATTCCTATTGTGTTGAAATATCACCAGTTTTGGCGAAAGCCAAAGCCCTTGCAAATAAGATTAAGGATAACAACAGTTCGCCACTTGGAAATCGGATCCTCATAGTAAGTTGTCCACTTGTTTATCTGAATATGCATGATACTCTCGAAGTCAATGAATGCGAAAATGTTTCTGGATTCATGTTTGATTCAAATACTTTGGTCTTTAAACAGCGAATTATTAACGAGATTTTAAGGATGATATCTAAGTCTCCAAGAATTGATGGATTTGAAACCAGTGAAGCCTTTAAAACTGGAATATGTAAATACATCAATTCATGTGTTGCACATGGAACTAGTTCTGTAGGTGTTTATAGAGAAGATTGGTAATAGTTAGTAAGCTTAAATATCTACTGCACAATAAATTTATTTCAAATATTAATAATTATTATTTTTTTAAATATTTTTTAGCCGAATTCTTGATCGATTAAGTTTTCTAGTAATATTTTCAATAATTTTTACACATTCAACGATTTTTATTGATATATGATATTTTAAAATTAAAATTAAAAAAAATTTATAAAAATGTGGCGCTATATAAATTAATAATTTATTAATAAAGTCGCTTTGTTAAATAAAAGATTTTATAATTCCTTGACTATACTCTATAAGCTCTTATATATATAGAATAATCTATGAGGTTTTTGACCCAGTGCAGCAATTGTTTTAATTGAGATAATCTTTTTATTTAGGTACTTATACCGTTTATCAGAGATAGATCTACATTGAAAACAAGGGAGGGTAAACGTATCCCGGTATTTTTGGTGCCAAACCAAGGCACTTGTATCATCATGTGTTACTCGTAAGCCTCCATATGGATCCATATAGCTAACCTATCCGGAGTCACCCTACTGCAAAAATCTAAATATATGTGGAACGTTTGCGTGTTGCCTTGGTTTAATCTAAACGCGGTTCTGCTTTTATGTTTTCATATTCGTTCGTTTCCCAGATGTGCATCCTTTGCTCTAGACCAAAGCTCAAAACATTTCTGTAAGTTTTCAATTTGGTAATGGGCGCATTAACCAATAAATGTATGAAATTTAATGGCTGTACCACCATTTTTGAGAAAGAAAGAAAGAAGACATATGGTAAGTTGTACATCTACAAAGCACACACATGGATCGACAGCTTTCGACTCAAATCCCGAGTTTGTACTTGTACATCATTTTCTGGCACCTAAAACTACTAGTAAGTTTTCGTCCTAGTTTAACGTTATTTCGGACAAATTAATAGTTTATAAAAAGTAAAATTTAAAAATAAAATTATATTGTCTTCTACCAAATCATTCCAATTTAAGCAGTCATAGTTACAACAAAACATACAATCACCTGAATATATAATTTGTGCATATATTTATTATCAAATGCTTCGTATCGTTAGTTATAATAGAAATATGGATATTCCAAAAAACAATATTTAATTATGGTTACATTGCAAAATACATACCCGCATTATATAAAATATATGCCTAGTGTTATATTAGGGCTAATAATCGGGTTTAAATGATTACACGGTGTTGTCTAGAAGAAAAATAATTACTTCGTGCATTGTTATTTATTAATTGTAATGATAATGTTTAAAATTTGGTACAGTTGATTAATTGTCATGGTAAAATCATCTATTAAAAATAGAATGTTGGAATGCTTGATCAATACATTTTATGGTATTGATATGATATGTTTTATTCTATGCACCAACTATTATCTATGCCCTGATCAAAATTTAGTATTATAGCACATAAAGTGGTGAACAATATACTCGTATTTTTGTCAAATAATATAATGCATGCCAAGAAAGTTTATTGCCATATAAAATTATGAGAAAATTTGATTTTGTACATGTAGATATGAACACGTGATTCATAGAACATGCGTTTAACATATAATTTTGATATATATATTTGAAAGTGAATTTTAATTATAAACACTATAGAGGTTTTTAAAGTAACCATATATATAAGACTTCCTTTTGTTCCATTATAAAATGATTATATAAAATATTAAAATAATTTTTACCTGTTTTTATTTCAAGCATATTTTTTTGTAAACGTTACTGATTTCAAATATCTAAATATCCCCTTTATTTTTATTTTTACTCATTAATCAATTTTTAATTTTATACATATTATAAACAAGTTAAAGATTTTTTTACTATAACGATAAATTATATCTAGCTTTAATTATGAGCAATGTCTAACTCAATAAAATAACTTCTATGATGTTTTCAGCCAATCTCCCTCCATTTTATAACATCAAATGATATTTTAATTTTTACCTCATATAACTGACCAAACTCATTTACTAAAATATCATACTGAAGCGTAAATGGTTTTCAAAATTAAATTTAAAATAATGCGCTACCATTTCTAATTTCATTGAAAATAAATGCATGCAATATATTGCTTTTAACTAAATCATAATTCTTATTCGAATATCGAAATTTGATTCTTTCATTTTTCTCCATTACTTTTTTGATCAGGTGTGATCTAAGATTAACGTAAATCGTATATATATCACAAAAAGATAGCTACACCTAACAACTATGTTATATAACCTAGCACAGATATGTATCAATATTATATTACATCAAGTATATAGGTAAAGTACAGTTTTTTAGCTTTTCACAATGCTAACATATAACAGATCCTTCTTCTCAATATATATATAAATATTTGATATAAAATAAAACCATATCACTTGAGTATACATTGAGGATGACATGGACGTAAGAGATCGAATAGAAGATGCTGTAAAAATATTTGGAGAAGCGAGTGTCACTGGATGCTAACCCTAGGTTATAGGAAAAAAAAGACAAAAAATAACACTACACTACTTCTTTAAATAAAATGTTTATAGTATTTAATAAATTCTTTATTATACCATTAAAGTATATAAATTAATGATTATTTTTAGTGAAACATTTATACTTCATGAAAAAATGTCAAATTTTCAACTATTACTTCTTATTGATATATCGTTATACATGTAAGTTCTTTTAAAAAGTGTATTATATATTTCCACATGGAAGATCGATATTTTCAAAAACGAAAGAAAATTTCATAATAAATAAATTAAAAAAATCTTTTATAAATAAAAAGTTATTAAGAAAGAATATATAATTAAAAATAAAAGGTTCGAGATGTTATTGATGGTATGATATAGGGTTTATACTTAAGAAATTCAATAAATCTTAAGTTCTTTTGCGCAAAAATGTTTTTATTTTCCTATAATATTAAACTTTTTTATTTCAAATTACCATTAATAAAATTTTAGAAAATTAAAAAAAAGCGGATATATAACGAACTCAAGATTGTTAAAACAACTGTAGTAAATGATATTTTTTAAGAGAATCGATGATGAAAAATATAATATTTTCTAAAAAAATAGCCAGTAAAAAAAGACATTGAAAAGTATTGAATTTGTTATATCATGGCAAAATGAAATAGTAGCAGATATATGTCGCGAAACCCAGAAAATATTTATTTTAAAAGTAAAAAAAAATTTAGGGATTGTTTAAACAAGGTTTTGCTGATAATATTTTATTAAGGGGTCAAATAATTACAGATTGCTGACTTAGTTATAATTTTCTTAAATAATAATTTTTTATCTGAAAATGAAACGCTCTGAAAGGTCTGTAAAGTTAACAGATGAATGGAAACACCCAAAAAGATAGAATTCATGCAAAATATATTAAAAATTTTATCAAAAGTAAAAGAATCTTGAATTTATATGAATTTTTATAAAGTACAGTTTTCAAAATGCATTGAATAATACATTTAATGGCTTAAAAAATATAATAACTAAAAAAATATTTGATACCTTGGTTTTATTATATCTAGTTTTTTAGATGTTAGTTATTTATCGATACATATAATTGAATCTACTTTATTTCTCTAGAATACAGAAGGAACATAGAGGAAGTAATATAGACAAGTGATAAGGTTGAAAAAGTAATAAAAAGATGAAGAATATGAACAATATTTTCGAAACTTGCATGCAATAATATAAACACAAAAAATTAAATCAAAGAACTCTTATTTAAATGAATCTATTTTAAATATTTTATAACAATAAACAGTATATTTTATCCTTATTTTGTTAAATAATTTTATTTATATTCTAAAACTATAAAGTATGCGATATAAATTCCTATATTTATATATTAGAGATATATTATATCTGTTTGGGTCGTTTGAAACGACGCTAAATTAGGACGAGAACTCACTAGTAATTATTAATATTAGAATTTGCTGGACAAATGTAAACTTGTTATTCGAACCCAAAACTGTCCATCCATTTGTGTGTTTTGTAGGTTAATTTACCAATTTTCTGCATTCTTCCTCAGAGGTGGAAGTTTTAGGAGTTAGTTAAAAAGCCATCAAGTTTCACACATTAATTGGCAACTCACAAAAATTTCATGAGCTTTATCTAGAGCAAAAGAGACGCAACTGGAAAAATAAAAAATTATGATATGAAATCATTACCTGCGCCTAGATTAAACCAAGGGAACGCATAGATTTTCGGCTTATATTGGGATGTATGCAGTAGAAGGGCACCGTGTAAATTGGTAGCACGTTCCATATAACACTTACGAGTGACACTAGGGTGATAAAAATGCCTTGGGTAGGTGCTGAAAGTACCGGGCTATAGGTATTATGCGTTGCTTGCAAGGCCGATCCGGTTCCGATAAAAGGTATGGGCTTTGACTAACAGTAGTATAAATACCAAAAAATTATCTCAATTCAGACAGTTGCTGTATTGAATAAAATACTTTACGGATTATTTCATATATAAAAAAGGACATTAGAGTATAACCAGGGAGTCATAAATCGTGAAAATTCTTGTTTGAATAAAGAGATTGGTTTTATTTATTGAAATTAAATTTCATAGCATTAGAGTTATATTTTCTCATATAAAATTGTAAAAATATAGTTTTATAAAACTACAAAAAATGCTACAATATAATATTTATTGAAATTATTATTGACAAATAATACTTTTTATTTCTTCAAATACCATTTCTCTTTTTAATATTGAAACTATTGGCACATATCTATGTTCAAAAATTGTTTCAAAGAGCTTCTTAGATCCTTCGGGAACAGCAAATAAAATAATATTATGATGGAGAGCATACAGAGGAAGATGTTGAAAAACAAATGGATGCAATACATCATGTAAACATACAAACACGATTCCTATATCTTGTGGAGAGGATTCAGATATTTCCATGAGTTTATTATAAGTTAATATGGGATTTTTAATTTTTTTAAGAAGATTAACTATTTTTATGAAATCTTCGTTTTTTATTTCATTGATTTTATGAAGTTTAGATTCAACCGACTTTTTCATATTAAGGGGATTTAAAAAGAATATTTAAATAAAATCTTTATTTTAAGAGACAGAAATAGCATTTATTTCGTCACCGATAAGTGCTTCTTCTTTAGTAAGTAATCCATCAAGAATACGATTCATAAGACAAGTAGCACATAAACACCCTCCATATGCTCTAGCAACAGTACGTTGTGATTTACGAAGGCGTGCAAATGCTGCTGGCCTTTGTGCTGCCACACCCAGTAATCGCATTCCACATGATCCACATTTGGTTGCATTTCCTTTTTTATCTGCTGGCATGTAAACAAGATTTTTCATTGTCTTCTTGATTAGTTTCCTATTACTTCTTGTTTTGTAGGTTCTTCTACCGCGACATGTAAGATTGAATCTCATTTTTGGGGGTGATAATTTTTTTTTATGAAGTTATTAAGCTAGCTGATTTTTATTTTTGATACCCTTAATAGTTCTTTTTTATCTATATAACTTTTACATATTAATATCTAAACTTGGATTTTAATACTATTATACATTTTTATAAGTAATTTGGCTATATAATATATTATTATAACTATTAAATTTGTTGACTGCATCATATTGCTATACGTTCATTTTATCGCATCTGTTCCATATTTGTAAGTTTCTTTGTATCAAATTTAAAATACATTTTAAGCAAGTATTAACTGAATTTCCATCCAATTTATAAATATAATGTTTTAGACACACTTGCCGTTTATTATACCATTCAATTGTTTTTTATTCAAACTTACAACTTTTATAACAAAATTATTAAAAAGAACAAGTAAATGGTTTTATTATATATCACAAACTTAAAGTTGGTTTCTGAGTTTCATAAATGAATGTTTTTTATCAGTTCTTTTAATAAAATTCCAAAAATTGAAAATTTTGTTTTATTAAATGGATACAATGATTTTATGAATAAAAATATAATACACATGAAGTCGTCTTACACTACGTTAAACTAGGACGAGAAGTTACTAATGATTTTATATGTTAATATCTGTTGCACACGCGCAAATTTGGCATGTGGGTCTTTAACTGTCGATTCATGTGTGTGCTGCTTTGTAGATAAACAATTTATTAATTATTTTCTTTTTTAATCAGAAGTCCAAATTTCGAGGGAAAATTCACAAGCCATTAAGTTTCACACATATATGGCATGTGGTTAATGCATTCATTGCCGAATTGACTATTTACAAAATTATCCTTAACTCTATATAAAGCAAAGATGTCGCTTTTATAATGGCAAAAGGATATGAAAGTATATAAACAGATCTTGTGGCTAGATTTAACTAAAGAAATACACAGATGTTCCGCTTGTTATTGAGACGTTTTCATTGATGGGACTTTGGGTAAGTCCGCTGCACGGATCCATATGGCGTTTCGAGTGACACTAGAATGATAAAAGTGCCTTAATTAGATGCCAAAATACCAGGTTACATGTATCCTGCCTTGTTCGCAAAGTTCATCCTGCTCCAATAGACTGTATGGGCTTCAAATATCAGCAGTATGAGTACCTACCTAAACGGACAAAATTATTTCAATTGAGACAGTTGCTGTATATGATAAAATACTTTACGGATTATTACATAAACAACCTCTTGAGTATAACTAAAAGATTATAAATCATGAAAAATATTGTTTAAATAAAGCCAATATTGAAATATTTCATAATTAATCATTTTATATGTATGAAGAAAAACAATAGTATTATAATTCGATGATACGAGATATTGTATCGATGATATCGCAGTGTTTTTAAAATACCAACATTCATCAGATTTAAAAGTGGAATAATTTATATACATACATGTTCAAAATAGCTTTGTTTATTGGTTTATTTAGCATAATAACAATATTTATGATTCGAGGTAAATATTTGAAATAATAATAAAAAATGATAAAGAGCAATAACTGATTATTTATTTGATTTTTTCATGCACAATAAAACTAAACTAGATCGTATTCGATTTTATTTAAAAGGTTAGTGTTGTGTTATCCGTTGTCTTTCTATGGCATGCGGTTGGCATCCAGTGGCACGCGCTTCTCCGAATTTTTTCACAGCATCTTCTACTCGATCTATTACATCCATACCATCCTTAATATGTACTCAAGTGATATATTTTCGATCAATACTGTCGATTAAATATATACTTCTATCGTAGAAGTTTTATTTAAATCCTTAAGAAATTTTTGTGATACTTGGCTATTACACCGTCCCATGTCATAAAATAAAATATTATTTTATTCTTTCCTTTGTATAGCAAATCTAATTCATTTTCCAAGAACTCATATAACCTCTTCTTCTCAGTTTCAACAATTTAGAGATTATCTTGGCTCGTTATACCAACTTCAACTAATATAATTTCATTCTCCTTCTTATCGTAAATAAAAATTAAACAAGATCAACTTATAATACTATATAAAATCAAAAAATATCTTTAGTATTACCTAGAAAGCTACAATATTCATAATAAGTCGATCTCGGACATGACATATTTTATGTCATATTGCTTTTATTTAAGGGTTAATGCTATGTATTATTCTTTATCTTTCTTTTCGATGGCCTGCGGTTGGCATCCAGTGGCACTTGCTTCTCCGAATCTTTTCACAGCATCTTCTACTCGGTCTCTT